>JAUZST010002933.1:0-17572 GCA_034779995.1 Parotocinclus haroldoi
AGAGAGACACAGAGACAGAGACACAGAGAGAGAGAGAGAGAGAGAGAGAGAGAGAGAGAGAGAGAGAGAGAGACAGAGAAAGAGAGAGAGAGAGACTTTGGATATTTCATAATGGAAGATTTCATATTAAAGTGTCCCCTAATTTGTGAGCAGTTTATATAAATATAACATCTGAATGGCTAGTGAAAGCAAATCATCTGCATCTGTGACACCTGCTGAAACATTTTTAGTGCTCCACATCGCAGAGGTCATTTCTGTACATTGTTCTGTTTCAGTCAACGTCCTGTTTCACAGAAAGGAACGCAGACGTTAAACAGCACAAACCTGTAGTGATCTACACAAACCTCCTTTGCAGCACCAGCTCTCCTATAAGGATTGGGAATATTTGCCCGTGTAAAGAAAGGCACACCCTCAGTACACAATCCGCCCAGATCCTCCATAGTGGCCCCAAACCCATTCCTATTTTATCGAACATCCCAGGTTCTGGGACTTGAAGTCAAGAACTGTTAAGAGGAATTTTATTAGTAACAGTTCTGATTTTGCTGTAGTACAGATTTAGCAGTTACTTTCACTATAACCTTGAAATGGGCCTTTTAATTTCGCTGCCTCGAGTCCTTGTTGGACATCACTATCCAATAAGACGTACATTTCTTCCTTGCCATATCGGGGGGACTCTTTGAAACGGTAGTTGAGAGGAAACGGCAGCAGCAGCAGGTCTAGCTCCATTATTCGCTCTTCATTTCCCACTGATTCACAGACTATCCCACGAACAAAAACAGGAGCTCCAGCTTTCACAGCCTTCACAAAGTGTTTCATTTCCTCCCTGCCAACACTCTCTCCACCCCAGCGACACACTCCTCCCTGCCCTGCTCCTGCAGGCGTCAACAGCCCATTCATGTGAATTAGACGGTCGCTTACTTCACATGTCTCTCAGAATATTTAAATGGGAATACAAACGAAAAAAATGTGCAATAAACATTAATTTAAGGAGGAACATTCTTGTCAAATCTGGCTTCCTCTACCCCGTCACATACAGTAGCCATGTAATGTAGTGCTGATCTTACAGGCACATTCAAGCACAGGCACCCAGCAATGAACTGACAAAAAGAAAACCTGAAACCTTGAGACAAATGGGCTACAACAGCAGCAGGTCTGATTGGGTTCCACTTTTTATTGCTCATTTGGCCATGCAATAAAAGTACTAGGTTAAGGTCCTGGGTTTGGTCAAACTCTTGAGTTGTACAATGCATATGCATATAACCCCGGTCCTCCTTGTGTTAAGAGATCAAGCAATCATTGGCGGTGTAAAGGTGGCAAGGTTTTATTAAGGTTCATTAAAAACAATTTAAACAATGTTGCGGATCATCTGAAGCGCATAATGGACCATTTATCACCATGTGACCTTTGCATTGTCTGGGTCTTTGGCAACCACTCATGTACTGCCACATAAAAAGGAAAGATGTCACTTCTCATGAACAGCAGGGAAGTGAGGGGTGGGGTATCGTTTGCATTTGATTGATTTCGATTCTGCTTACCGATGCCAATTTTTTTGTAAGTCATTACAGTGTGAAATGCTCAGTGTACAAGAATGCGTGTTATTGTGAACTGTTTTTTTTAAACGGCGGCTTTACAAGAAAAGCCACCATAACAGAACCAAAGTTACGAAAGAACCTTATGAAGGCTGTATACAAATATTACACACAATGATATAAAATCACAGCAAGTAAAAATCACAGAATGCGCCGAAGAGCAACAACACCAAAAGACCCACTAAAATCCAGAAGGCATGTTCCACGGTCTCATGGAATCGCCATTATAGCACTTCAAGACCAAGAATAACTAAAACAGTCAGAGAATTTGGCTTGTAATGTTCTGCGATTAAGAAGCAAGGTGAATATGAACGTGATTAAGCTGATAAATGACAAACGTTTGTGTACGCTTTCAAACTATTACCGTTTGAAAATGTATTATTGTCTTTATACTAGTTTTCTGCCGACCACAAAGCGTTCCAAAATGACACGCAAGCAATGCGACATGGTAACTTTCCAACAGAAGGTCAGGCTAAACGAAAGATGCCAACAAATATACCTTCCATAAGCTGCTTAAAGCGAGACAAGACAAAGCTGCTTTGGACACTAGTACACAGGCCAACCAGCTTCACCAGCAAGACTATCTGACTTTACCAACGACACCACAGTTTACGCACTGATGGCTCAGTTACGGTAATTGTACAGGTACAGGTATAAAGAATATAATTTCAACTTTGTAATCAGTTTATATTAAGCTTTCCCCATTGAAACATTATACGCAAGAAGAAGAAAAAAACCTTAACCTAGCTTAATGTACTAAAACAATGAACTGGGAACACCAGACTTCTCCGAGTTACTGCTAGTCAGAAGAAAACACTACTATTGAAATGATGAAGGTGGTCCAGAAGGAAAGCAATCATTATGTTTTTTTACAAAACCTGTCCTGTTTGATCACAGGTTTGTCTTTTCAGCAGTCGAGATTGTGCGTGTCCAGTAATAAATGAGAGAAGTTTGATTTTCCTACCTCATTGTTTTAAGACTTTACACCACATTAATGTCTCAATATCACGCATCACATTAATTAAGCTTAATATCATCACTTTGGATGTTTGCCATGCTGGAGATGCTAAAGATCAACTTTCTACACACATTACATTCAGACTTTTCATTTAACCTCAAACTGGAGCCAAACCTTTGGGCACTTTAAACATCTTCTTACCTTCTGTTATTTCTTTAGTGAATCGTATCAAAACGAAACTAACCAACGATCCCAGGATGCCCTGGACCTGCCAGAAAGGTCCCTCCTTTACAGACGTATTTTTGCACCAATCACTGTGCATTTGAAGCATAAAATGCATTCATGGGAAGCAATAAGTGTAGCCAAAATCCAGCTGTTTTTTTTCCTAGGCACCCAATTGGATATTTGGAAACGGTTTAAAATCTCAGTTGTGTTTATTTGCTTTACTTAACTTCACTATCAGCATCAATGTCCATTTCAGCAACACATACAAAGTGGCATCTACACACACTCAAGTCAATGGCAATTTACCATAAGAAATTACCCTAAGCCACGCCTTCGGACTGTGGGAGAAAACCCCGAGTACCATGAGTTAACCCATGCAGAGACAGAGAAGCATTTAAGCTCCACACAGAAAGGCAAGGCCACTAAACATGGGGATTCTTACCCAAGGTGTAAAAAGCCATTTAGAACAGCCCCTACTGCCGCCATTTTCTTCATTTCTTATAGTGGTTAGAAAATATTGTATATTAAAACGCTCCAAACATTATAGCAGGGACAGGGACAGTTTAGAATGCAAATCAGTTGTATTCACAGTGCAGCTCTACAGTCAGTTAAATAAATACATTTCGGGAAAACGTTTATTGGGACTGAATGTTTAGCTTGTCACACATCAGTGCATTCCTTGAACTCTCAAAGAAATTCAATTAAGCAGCTTGGAAAAGAAAAGCAATCCGTTGTTAATGCAATTTCCTCTCCATGCTTCACATGACATCAATGGCACTGCCACAGCACTGCTCAGCAGCCCAGAGTGTGTCGGTAGTACAAGCCAGGCTGTTATGTGGATCCAGGTTTGGCTCGTTGGACTGGCCAGTCTGGAATCCGGGATCTGTTGGACTGAACCATGTGCTTGAATCAATAAAACTGTAGCTTTGTTCTGGGTTTCTAAGTGTTATGCTTTTCTCCTCCTCAAGGCCATGGCTTCTGTTCATGCGGCCGCTGTATTTGTGGTGATGGATGGTTCGGAAAGCACTGCCAGTTCCCCCGCAGCTGCAACATGACCGACCAGCAGAGCAAGATCCTGTGCGAGACGGACCACGGCGTCACATGCTCTGGAAAAGGTAAGGTGGAGCTTCTAGGGTTTCATTTGTTATCTACAAAGGCAAAGGGTAGGACCTGCAATTATTTATTCCTTAAATGGAAAAAAAGAACATGCAACAAGTTTTTTAATTGGATCCCTGTCATACTGAGTGTGGGGGATTCTGGGAGATGAAGTCAAATAAATAATTAAAAATAAAAATAAAAAAAACAAAACATAAAAAGCCCTGGTTTCAGATGAGGGCTAAAGGTAATTAAGGGCTGACAAATGCCATACAACGGTCATAATAAGCTTTATTCCTCAAACAGTACTAGGGATGGACGTACAATTAAGAAGAATATATTTTCTAAATGTTAATAGATAACAAAGCTTTGAAGTGAATCGCCCAGACTGAAAATGCCCTGCACAAGTGACTTTAAAGCTTCCACCCAACACAGAACAAACTTTTATTGTCAATGATTTTAGTCTGTATTGAGTCCATTTTAAAGACAGATTTTACGCTGACCATTCACCAGAAGACTTAAATGTACCAAAAGTCTGACACCCTATCCCAGGTCAAGACAAGTCAAGGAGTTTTAGGCACAGGAAGATTTTGCAAGCCTCCCACTAGATTCCTTTTGAGATAATATATATATTTTTTAGAGAGAGACAGCGAGAGAGAGAGAGAAGAAGGAAGAGGGAGAGAGACAAAGAAAGAGAGAAAGACAGACAGACAGACAGACAGAAAGTAACTAGTTGAGTGAGCCAAGACTTAAGACTTCTGGTACTACAGTATTAACGGTTGGTTTTATTGAAACGTTGAGCACAGGCCTGACTTTAGACAGTTACCCTGATCACCTTAGACCAAATGATTGAGATGATGTGAGCACAACAAACTCATAAGACTTGTGAATTTATCCAGACATTGTCTTAAATCACTTAATAATTTTTGCAAGGCTGGTAATAGCAACACAATCTGCAATGGGACCAAAGGGAAAAAAAGCAATCCTGTATAAAATCTCGTATAATAAATGTAATCATTTCATCAAAGCGACCCCCTGAAGGTGCCTACAGATTCCCACCGCTGGGCAATAAGGTAACTTTTTTCCCACAAACAAAACAAACCAGAGGCCCTAACGACAAGGCGGCGAACCGGCAAACAGAAAAAGTGGCGTCCAAATGGAAACGAGCACATCTGTATCCATACCTAATGCAGACTGCACAAAAAGATGTGCTTCTGTGTCACAAACACACAATCCCACCTTCACTAGGCACATCACAAACCTTAATCTTTTTTTTTTTTTTAAGTCAACTCTGAAGGCAGATTATAGGAGAGCTGGGGAAACTGTGGCTTTCGCTTCTTTTTTGGGGGGCTTTGAGTAAAAAATAGATGTGGGGAAACGTTCCTGTTCTCTGCTCTGTTAAGGCAACGCTCCGCTCTCGAACGCAGCACATGCACTTAAAAAAGCTGTACAGTGCTGTGCTTCTCAGTGCTACATGCTTTTTTAAAAAGGCCAAATCTTAGGAGGCTCACTATGCATAATAGCATGTGACCTGGAAGTGTCAGGTAAAACACTTTAGCTGAAATGTCTAACGTATAAACGTCATACTTTGTGTGCTTGATTAAGGAAGGGAAGGACTGTGTATGGCAACCAAACTATTAACATTAGGACACTAAGAACATTTTAATGATTTAACTAAAAAATAAAAAATAAAAAAAAAATCTGCATTTTTTTTACAATCAACAAATAACATCTAAAATATGTTTTACATGAGTTACAAGATCAACAAATATATAAGAAAAAGGAAGAAAGATCTTAATTTTGGTCTTCCATTGGTGTTTGGAAGATTCAATTTCCTATCGACCATGAATCCTTATTTAAATTTTAATTTCCTTATTTAAGCGGGAATATTTCAGGACAAAATGAAAACATGGACACTTGACCGATTGTGTGTTTTAAAATGTTATGAATTTCTTATTTTAAAGCATATTTAAGGCATAGATGGTAAATTTGGTGACATCACACTGCAATTTCTGAAGGGTTTTAATTACATTTTATTGTAAAGTTTATTTTAGAGGCCAGAGAACAAATGCTACTTTTCCGTGTAATTAGTTTTAGTACCGTTTTAAATTAGTGAACAGACCATCACATCACATCACAGGGCTCTTTGCACAGTAACACAATGTTTTACTGATACACTGCTCACAAAACTTTGTGTATTTTATTTTTGTAAGCACGCGCCTCCAAAAGCGTAAGAAACCTAGCATCACAAGAGATAGCAATATCGGTGCGGAAACCACGTGACTGTAATAGCAGAGCAGCTCAGAGTAAAGTAGGGTAAACAATACTCACTTATTAACACCTCGTCCAACACCTCCATAGCTCCAGGAGGCTCAAGTTGCTCACAAGTCTCAGCACTCAGTGACCGCGGTCCTAGGTAGCATAGCACGTCCCCAAAGATTCATAAAAGACCGAATATCCAGTATAGAATCGCATCAGCTCCAGAGGACATAAACACGCCTTTTTTACAACACAGATCTGCATAAACAATTCAACATCACACCTGCGGACAGGTATCCAGCGTTAAATACCCTCGTGATCTCTCTTGCCCCTCCCACAACCGCCTTCAGGTGGCCAGGTAGTCTGGTTTCACCCCAAACCTTTCATTTAAGGAACAGAACTCAAGAGCTATTGAGTTTGATTGCCAATAACATCAGGGCTGTGATTTGGTCTCAGGCGGGTGCCCTAGATAATCACATTTTAAAAAGCGTTTGATTTTATTTCATTTAAACATGATCGTCCGAAAAGGAAATGAAAAGTCAAAGAAACTTGTTTGATTAGGAAAATGAGACTCAGTTATGGTGATGGAGTAGTATATAGTAGTATGGGGGAACAGAAGCATGTTAAACTGGACCAGAGTGCCCCCACATTGATCGCTCAGTAGGGTGTATGGTCACCCAAGATTGCCAACCCCCCCCCCCCCCCCTTCCCCCAATTTTTGTAAGCAGTGTATATTTGTATATTTATATGTATTTTTTTTATCCACTGGATTGCAGCAGAAACATTAAAGATGATACAGGATGTTTTTCCGGATGATTTCTAATGAAATAGTCCACTATTAGTATAGTCCACTGATCCTTGAGGTCGTTTGGGTGCTTGCAGGCTCTTGTCACTGCGGGAAGTGCATCTGTTCACCGCAGGAGTGGTACATTTCAGGAGAGTTCTGCGAGTGCGACGACCGGGAGTGCGACCAGCACGATGGCATGATCTGCACAGGTACGGCTCTTACACGCTCTGCCCTGTGAAGCTGGCATCAAGGGGCTCATGTTTACAGACCATGACATTCCCTTCTAAAAGTGGAATGGGAAAAAGGGTGAGAAAGCGAACGGTGAGTCACTGTGCTGCAAAGTTTAGAAACAGTAATCGTGTTTGTTTGCTAGATTAAGCAGCACTGAGAATAATAACGGACATTTTAAGCGACATCTTTATATAAGAGCTATTGTTTCTTGGCTCTGGTGGCTAGATGCTAAGAGCCAGCTGCTGGATGAAGCAGTTCCTGAGGGCCTGGCAGTAGTGGCTCCTGGCCAGAAATTAAAATGGAGCAAGACTCAAGACTCCTGAACCCTATTCCCATCATCCCAGTTCATTTCGGAAATAATGTGATAGGTTATAAAAGAATGTACCGTGACCCAGGAGAAGAAGATGGACACTGAATATGTGACTGCAGAGGATCTATTTTTTTGGGCATCATTTACAAGGTATTTTTAGCAAGCCTGTACAAATCTTTATATCACTAACAGTAACTTTATACACATAAACAAAAGGCTAAATACCCTCACCGGTCACTTTATTAGGTTTCACAATGGAACACGTTTCAACTGCATTTGACCACAGAGAATATTCCCTTTTCATGAATAAAAACATTTTAATTTAAATTTAAACAAAAGTGATTCCAGGGAAGCTCGGTGGGGCGGCACCGCTGCCCTACAGCAAGAAGGTCCCGGGTTCGATCCCAGGGTGGAGCGGCCTGGGTCTGCATGTCCTCCCCGTGTCTGCGTGGGTTTACTCTGATTACTTTGGATTCCTCTCACAGTCCAAAGACATGCGTGTTGGGTTAATTGGTGTCTCTAAATTGACCCTTTGTGTGTGACTGTGTGCGTGATTGTGTGTACGCTACAATGGATTTGCCCCTTACAATGGTGAGCCTGTGTGGATTAAGATAATAGATGGATGGAAAAGTGATTCTATGTTTTGAAGATAGGGCACACGCTTTGAAAACACTGCTGGATTGCAACGTGGAGTTCAGGATTTGCGTTTGTCACACGCTGGCACCCTGTGCAGTGTGTACCCTTACCCATGCCCACGATACACGGCTTTTGTTTTTTTTTCTCTTGTAAATTGTTTAATGCTATCACACATGCACAGAGGGAGCTCGTCTGGCTTTATTGCTGTGTGTGTGTTTTGTGGTCCACGATGGTTCGGTTGCGACTTCATTTTCATTGGTGGATTAGGCAGCTCAGTGCCAGTCGGAGTCACCGGTGCCTCAATGCTTCATTCTGTCCCACTAATGGCATTGGCCAGGGTTCAGCAGGGACTAAACTCCCTGTAAGTCATGATTGTCTTTTAAAATGTTTCCCTGAGCAGCAGTAGTACAGAACTCAGTATGTATTTAGGACTGGTCCTGAGCCCTGGAGGCATTTAGACAGCTGTTGTGAAATGTGTTGATTTATTGCTTTTCGGGCTGTTTGTGCCAGTGTCGTTCAAGCGCTTACTTTTTTATTCCTCCCACACAAACAAAAGCTTCATTAGGAACAAGGTACAGAACACAGGCGACAAAAGTATTCATAAATATCTGTTAAATGTTAATGATTGATTAGCATATTACAGATTAGGGCATGTGTCACAATTAGCATATGCATAAGGCTTATTACAATCATTTTATGTTGTACTGTGTTTTCTTATTAGGCAAAATGCAAATGCGAGCGGGTTTTTGTTTTTTTTGCACCTCCTCAGGCAGCACTGATGCACTTGAGCTTTGTAATGATGCAAAACTCTATCTGCCAGGTTACAAGTGCTAGTTTGGCATCCACGCATTTTCACGGCTTCTCCGGCAGGAGATTCTCATTACGCAGAAATTGATGAGTGATGTGGAGAATTGAATGTATTAGGAATGCCTGGTGCTTAATTTCATGCACCGTGGATTAGAATTCCAACTGTTTGAGTGATGATATGAGACGGGAATCCGGGAGTCATCACTGAGTGTGAAACCTGTTCAACGTCGAAGCCTTCATTCGCTACATTGTTATGGGTTAAACGATTGCTATTTTAGGAGATAGAGCTGCCTCTATTTTCACTAACAAGCTCTCAAATATTAATAGCACGGGCCTGGATCATCCCTAAGCTGTCCAGCTGTCCTTTAAAACAGGGCTAACTGGGAAACAGAAAATGTTTCAAATAAAACAAAAGTACAATAAAAGTTCCCTTGAGTCGTCAAGCCGGTTTGCTTCATCGTTTAAAGATAAATGTCGTTATATGTACATAACCTAGCAGATGCCCTTTATCAGGGTTACTGATGACTGCTACAGTTCTCCTTTCCAAACAACTGTTAGTTAAGGGACTTGCTCAAGGATGGGGCAGCTTGGAAGAGGTGGGATTTGAGCCCAAGTTTGAGTCCAAGACCGCAACTGCCAGGCTACCATCAGTTGTTTTCTTCCTTCCCGTTACTGTGATCATCTGACACCAAAACTAAACCTTACCGCTGTAACTACAACCCTGACCTCCACATTGCAAGGAACCCAGGTCCTGAAGAACAGCTGTTTCCAACTGGGTAGCTCTTACCTCTGAGACACAGGAGGTCAGCGTTAATGTTTTTCAAATCCAGGTAAGATGCTCAGAAATTCAGGCTTTTACTTTTTTAAGCACACATTGCAGCATGTACTATAATATCTGTATAAGTAAAGCAAACAATCTGATTAGTAGCACTTTACTTAACGAATGAACGTGTGTACTGCTGCTCCACAGTGCCACTAGTGGTTAAAAGGTGCATTGTGAACTTGAACAACATGCGTTTGAGAAAATGCCGAGTCTTTTAAAATGATTGACCAGTAGAAGTACAAAACCCAGTACGTATTTAGGACTGGTTCTAAACCCTGAAAACATTCGGACAGCTGTTCTGAAATTTGCTGATTTGTTGCTTTCCAGGATGTACTGGTTTTCTTCAGCCAATTAGGTTTTATTCCTCCCTCACAATCAAAAGCTTACTAGCTTTATTTATTCTTCATTGTCTCTGCCCAAAGTTAGACAGAGCCATCAAGTGACCCTGCTACCTACTCACTTCTCGTTTCAGGAAACGGCGTCTGCAACTGTGGAACCTGTGAGTGCTGGGATGGCTGGACAGGGAACGCCTGTGAAATCTGGGTGGGAGAAGAATACTAATGGCTAAAGACTTTCTAAAGACTGTTTTTATAGCAGAAAAGGGTTGCTGGACCAATGCTATTAAAGGACATGTGAACGAGTACAGACGAACCCTGGAGATATTTCTATATTTCAGTTATGTAACAGTGTACTGGCTACAAACCTTCTTTAATCCTGCTTTTTATATACGAGTAAAATAAGACACATGGAACATTTTATACACATGGTAAACCTTAGAGTCCAGTACGCTTGTACAGATTGTTTATAGGCACAGGTACAGATAATTTAACGCATATTTCCAGGTGCATGAATCTGGGCAGAAAACAAAAATGGTAAAATCGTCAGAAAGTGTGTATATAACCCAATAATAATCATATTTAATCATGTTTAATTGTTTAAAAACACAGCTTATTCTTAAGTGAATGCTTACTTGTTAGTAAGATTTAAATCTTTTAGTGTTTCTCAAGAAATGATGGGTTACCAAGTGTTTAAAATATTTCCTATATGTCATTATATAAAGGTCTGCAATAAACCAACGATTTCTCTTAAACTCATAAATAATTCAAGTGATGTTCTATTTAAAAAAAAAATCCTTCCTGTTAATCATTATTTGATTTAGTCATAATTCATAAGCATGTATTTTAGTTATGTATTTTACCCCTGATCTTGCTCATGGCACCTATTTCTAGGGAGCGGAGGGTGCAGCCGTAAGTGTGTCCCATATGAAGCATAAGAATGGGTTGCAATCCTGGATCGCAGACACAGCCAATCAGGCTGGCATGTGGCCCACGACCTGGAGGGAAGGAACCCGGGACTCTGACCTGGATCACTGGGGTGATGGACTAGCCTCTCAGTGACTGCCGTGCTGTCTGGGAGCATATGATGAAATGATCGGAAAGAATAAATAATAGTATGTTAAGTTCTAATAGGTTGTTTAGATGGCCCGGCAGCAACAACTCAGCCACAACTGTGGTGTCCAGGGTTCGAGTCTCGACAGTACCTTGTGGCATTATATGCAAGCACAATTTGCGAAGGACTAGACCCCCATCCAGGGTCAGGGTCCAATGCTCCAGCAATGCTAATTTTGCCAGCTGATTCTACTAGTTTTATTCCCAGGCTTTTTTAGTCAATTAAGTGTTGTTAGTTTTAAGATTTTCGTCAACTAAAAATTTTTTTGTCTAGTTTTAGCCAATTGAAATGGTCTTGGTCCTCCCTGAGCAAGGCCCTTGGAAACCCACAATTGGTTGGATTGTTAGACTGTATTAATTGTTGCTCTGGATAAGGGCGTCTGCTAAATGACACAAATGTAAATGTAAATAGGTCCAATTAAGAGGTTTTCGCCTTTGCGTTTTGTTTTTATTCGTTCACAAAAAGTTCTCATAATTCTCGTTTTCAACTGGGATTTTTTGCCTATTTTCATTGTTAAAAAATGTCAATGTAAAGAACAATGTGAACCAACAGTTTCATCGCCCTGTCTTGGTGAAGCTAACAGGTGAAAATGCACATGCCTGTATGCTTATTTTTTCACTGTTTTGCACCTGAGAGACATCACAGAACACCTTTATATAAATATTTTATTCAATATGTTGTTTCTGTGTATACAACCAACACAAACTGTACAGTGCAGACAAACCCTTTGCATATATGTATGTAAAATTAGCAGTACATACCAACATGTCTTTATAACACATAACCTACAACATGCAGCTCTTAAAAGCCATCCTCGTCCCATGCAAACAATGAAACCATGGTCACGTCGAAGAACTAAGGACAGATAACGGTGCTATGAAATAAGACAAAGAACAGACTGAAGACTGAACGAATGATTCAGTGATGGCTCCTGGGGATGAAGCGGACGACGTTACACACGACCTGCACGGGGCGGAACGACAACATCCACGAGAAACCAAATAGATGGACGGTTACTAGGTTAGAAAAATAAACTCAGTCTCTGCAGAACTGGCTTTGCAGGGCACGTTAACCCAGCATGGAGAGTTCATCAGAGAGAAGGATCTGTGTGTCATGTCGAAGTGGTTCGGACGCTCCCTCGGCCTTCGGAACCATTCTAGCATAAGCCAACTAATGTGCTTGGATACACTCTAATTAGAAAGTAGCTCGTAATATCAAGAAGTTTCCGAGAATTCAGATCATCGAACGAAGCCTTGGATATATTCGTAACTTAGCAGCCCAGCTTCGGTTTATATAACATTCTAAACCGTATTGATAACACTACGCGAGTCGTTAAATCGAGACAGGTTTCATATCAAATCGGATAAGTTCCTTAATCGTTAGCTAATTACGGAGTAAATAGGTTTGAACATCATGCCCTTTCGATGCTGGTTTAAACCGTCATCGCACCTTCCACTACTTTGGTCCTTGAGAAACAGCATGCAGGTGATTCGGTATTAGTTAGAACTAAACAGTGCACTCGATTGACTCCAGTAAGACCCTTTTAGGATTCGGTAGCTGTGCTGTGAGAGTGAGGGTTTGTCACAGTGAGCAAACAAACCTGGACTGAGCGCGTCGCTTCGCCTGCTATGGGTGCAAATTTGGATGTGAAGTTACTTTGGTAAAATTCAGAATCGAGCCCAGGTACGTGAACGTGTGAGTAAGCCACTCTGGGTATACTTTGTGTGTGTGTACCCTGTGTGTGTGTGTGTGTGTGTGTGTGCGTGTGTGTGTTTTGTCTCTTAGGGGCAGGAGGCACCTTTAACCCAGCACATACTGGGTACTTGTTTTTGCATGCTGGGTTAGAGGTCATCACAGGCACACGATAGGCCGATACTGGACTCTGCATGCTCAGCTATGCGAAATAAACCACTTGGTTTTTCAGTAGTCGTTAAATCTATTTGTAAAGCTTTGTTTCATACACTGCAAGCCATTTCTTGCTTGGCAAACGTACTGCTGAACAGAACGCAGCTAACTTTGCCCATGCTTTTGTAGAACGTATAGGGGATGCAGCCAATAGTATTAACGTACCTACACATTTAGCTTTACGGTTGCCTAGAACAGACAGAACAGCACGAGATCCCGGGTCTGAGGTCTGCCAGGTCTACCGGTGCTCCTGAAGCCGGGTGCACCAAACTAACGGTAAAGAAAAAAGTGCGAGGATGCAAAACTGATGCATAAAACATATGGATCAGGCACCTCCATGCATGGCATTTCCATGCACCGACTGCGGGAGGACGACTCGAGACTACAGGATCTGGTACGCTCTTAACGAGGAAGAGGAACAGTGCTGAGACTGGGTAATTCTGTTCCCCGCGGGCTTTGGGGCTGCTCTCCTGGCACGCCAGTCCTCCTAAATGATTCCCTGCAAGAAAGCCACCACTGGCATCTCAGTCCGACATGAGTAATGCATGTGTAGACCGACCAAGTGAGTGTTATTTGAAAATCAGATGAAGCCCCTGCAAAGGTTTTCTGTAGCACTCGAACAGAAGAACGCAAACGAGAGCCAAAGCAAGACCGAGCAAGAGAGCTCAGGACAAACGCTATAAAAAAATTTGAGGGCAACAGTCTCGTTTTCTCGCCAGTCAGTCATCTCCCCCGGAGCATAGCTGGTGTTCACTGTGTATACAAAATAGATCTGAATTAGACACTTCTGTTACTGGGCTCGAAAAAAAAAAGCAAAAAAAAAAAAAAAAAAAACAGCAGTCACGGGTGACCGTCGGCGGGCGGACGTGGCGCCGCCGCCGCCGCCGCTACTCCATACAGGTTCTCTAGGATTGTCACAGTCACAGAAAAAGGGTCGGCGTTATTGGATGTGCAGGCGTTGGGAGAAAAAGGCATTCCATATCTGCTAGGGCATTCCATGGTGCGAGTTGAGCAAATTCATCCGGTCGAATCCTCCTCGTCGCTACGCTTGGCCACGCTTTGCGCAATCGATTTGCCAAGTGGATAGGGAGAGTCTGAGGAGGCAAGGACGGGAGGAGAGGAGGACGGGGGCTCGTCTGGACCAGATCCATACACTTTCCGCTCCGAAAGGCCGGGCTATGTGCTGGGCTTGCTGGCCTCCTTGCTGACGGGTTTGCCCCCGTTCACGGCAGGCTCGTTTGTGCTTTTGCTGGGCGGCGCGGCGGCTTTGGGCAAGGTCTCCCCCACGTCGTGCAGTGATGGCTCTCGGTACATGGAGACTGCAGAGACGGAGGAAGACAATAATCACAAAGACGCACGCAGAACATCAGCCTCTGATCAGCTAAAACCAATCTATGAATCTGGCTATGAAGACATGATTCTTCAGACATACCCCAAGTGAACGTTAGCACTCAGACTGTCAGAAACGCGCCGGCTTATGCTACAGTTCCTCAAGGAGATCTGTTCTACGCGGATAAATTTGGATTCTTATATAACATAAGCTCTGCATTGCTGTGTGCCAGCCCTGTACGTCGCCATAGGCTCCACACAGGTGGCCTTTATGAATTTGCAGATACATAATACAAGCAAATCAGCATGAGCCAGTGTGGTCCATGAGCCACTACATCTACCGAGCCACAGTAAACAACATATTTCATGCATGATCTTTCTATCAGTAAACCTCAGGCCACGCGTCATTACAAATTACACGAACAGAAATTACATGAACAAAATGTCAAACGCCATCAGGAGCAATGGAACACGCAGGGGTCCATGTGTAGCACGGACTGGGCTAAAACTTATAGTACGATACTAGTAGAGCAATAAAACACTAATTAACTCTTTTAAAAATGAATGAACACATTTGACTCCACCAATATCGGCAGCCCTTGTAAGGATGAATAATAAATCCATGTTTTCGTGATGCAGCTTAGTCTGCCAATAAAGAAACGAGAAAAATCTAAGATTTAGGTTAAATGAGTCTTCATAATTAAAATAAGAGAAAGGAGGGTTGGCCTTAAGCCAACCCGGGAACGGCTAAGAAAAAAAATTACCAATCAACTGAAACTGTGACAAACAAAAAGTTTGTAGACACCCTTTCTAATTATAACACTTGCTTATAAGACATTCCTATTATAAAGCTGACATTTCTGGATTCTCCACAGACAAACAGTGGCAGTAGAATGGGTTGTATTGATACCCCAGTGACTCTCAATATGATATGTTCATAAGTCCAGTTCGTTCTTTCTAGCTTTCTGCCCCGCTGTTCTTAAACAAAATCCATAGAGAATGGGTTTGCAAACTCTGACTGGGCACTTGGCTGGCTTGCACAGAACCCTGACCCAAACTCCATCAGACACCTCGAAAATACACCGGAAAGCCAAATGTGAGCCAGGGATTATTGCCTAACACAAGACGATCACAGTCATGTTCCTAAATCTAATGAAAAGCCATTTTTGAAAAACAAAGTCTGCTGTTGCAGCAAAGGTAGAAGGCAAATGCCAAACGATTATACGTGTTTTGGATGTATTTTTTTTTTCCGGGCGCCCACAAACATTTTGTCTGAGTTGCTATATTTTGAAGCTAGCTTTAGACAAGAAGGACAATAGAGCCTCCTAAAGTCAGCATGTCAGTACAACACACCCAGACCTGACCTTACCTTGTAATGGCTTGGGCAGGAAGTGAGCAGCTGGTTTGGTTTTCTTCACTCGGTTGCCCTTCATGGCCTGGCCTTCTTTATTAAGGCCCAGGAACCAAGCTCTGCCTGACTCCTGCTGCCTGTACAGCATGGATGAGTAGATCACGTAGTAATTTTCAAACACGGACTCTTTAAACTTGCATTCTGCTGTAAAGAGCTCCTGTATGACAGAAAGAGAGAGAGAGAGAGAGAGGGATGATTGTGAATGTGATCAGGTTGGTTGAGTTCTATGCCTATTCACTGCCACTGTGCAGTCCAACCAGACCAACACCACATACAGTTCACATGCGTTCCCGGTACCCTTACAAGTTCAGCTGGGTTATTAGCACCTTTGGAAGTTTTGGCCTTTGTTTTGTTCTATAGAGTTTCCAGCTCCCCACTTTTTGATGCCAGTGGATGATTCCTGATCTGGGTCTGCAGGTTATCATGTAGGACTGTGGTGGAATAGCGGTTAAGGTACTGGACTATAGACCAGAAGGTCCAGGGTCCAAATCCCACCTCTGCCAAGATAAAACAGATGGTCCCTGAGCAAGGCCCTGAACCCGCGATTTTTTGAACTGTAAGACTGTATGAATTGTAAGTCACTCGGAATACGGGCATCTGCTAAATTACATAAACGTATTTGTGACCTGATCGGTAGTGACTAAAAACTAAAACAGAGATCTCCATTAATCTAGCAAAATGCACAAATCAGTGTTCAGCTGTCGGGCGGCGTGCTATTTTTTAATAATTACGCTTCATCGTTCGTAATGGTATCTATCTAACTCAGTACATATATACATAAATAGATTAGAAACTATCATCATCATTCATTTTCACTCCTATGGCTTATAAAGCAGTTTATGTTCCATACTGGGTCACATCTCTCTGTTTTGTATATTGTGTTACTGCACAATTTATTCCAGTGATTAAAGTTTCTTGGCTCCGTCTGTCAGTTCAGTAACTCTCCCGCGCCGTAAATCCAGAAAGCACGGCACTAAAACAAGAGTTGCTTACGTACTCATGCTATTAAATCCCTGCTTTATATAATACGAGGTTATAAAAGCACTGTCAGATTAAACGGGTTCGTCTCAACTCAGGGTAAACATATAGCAAATCCATACTGGAAGCAGGTATTAAAATGACGTTGTTATTAACAAACAAGTCTCTAAAGCACAATATTCCACCTGGTTATTTTTATCCACGTTTTAAGCACAGGCATTTCCACAGCACTCATTACTCCTTACTGAACATTCTCCTATCAGCTTTAGACAAGCAGAAGCAGGTTCGAGGAGGAGAAGAGGCAGCATCCAGGTGGTACGTTGAGGGACTGATTGGGATGAAGTTGCATTATGTCAGAGAGGGTCCTCCAGTCCCCTGATTTGACCTGAAAGCTTTAGGCTCGACGCTCGAGCACCAGCGTTTACGAGTCAGGACATAACGAATGTGCAACATGTTCAGACGTCTGAGCGTGTGCCCGTGTTGTAATATTTCTCTTCGGGACCCGGGTTCGATCCCAGGGTGGAGCGGTCTGGGTCCTTTCTCTGTGGAGTCTGCATGTCCTCTCCGTGTCTGCGTGGGTTTGCTCCGGGTACTCTGGATTCCTCCCACAGGTTAATTGGTTACTCTAAATTGGCAATGACTTCTGTGTGTGTGTGTGTGTGTATACAGTTTGTGACCGGTGTTGAGATGAACTTGTATGGATGTTGTTAGGGTTCGCACTGCGAGCCCTTTTTACTTTGTTCGCCGCGGTCAGTTATTTTACCCCGATCCCTTAGTGTT
>JAUZST010002934.1:0-17571 GCA_034779995.1 Parotocinclus haroldoi
TTTGAGACGATGCTACGTTGTAAAAAGCGCTATAGAAATAAAATTGAATTGAATTGAATTGAATTGAATTGAATTGAGTTTAGTCACATCGTTTACCAATGATCAAACTCTACCCTTTAGCATTGCCTTCCATAACCAATAAACAATCCTTGCTACCCAGAAATCTCACATCTGAATGGCGCATTCTGTACTGCATTCTCCGACATGGGCACAGTGACCTCTTTGTGCAGAAAGGCTGAAAGTGATCTGGGTATCACTACTCACGCTGTACACTCAGTTTCCCCATGCCGGGTCGAGGATGGACCGTGAAACGTAAAATGTTTCACAAACAAGACATGGTGGAATCAAGAAGGTACGAATCCTGACAGAGGTGAATAACACAGCGACAGGTGCATGGCAACAATAGCATACAGCTTATTTATAGACGTGCCATTTCCAATGGCAGAGCAGTACTGAATATGTACCCTGGCAAAATGTTGGAGCAGCACATCCAAATTATTTTGCTTCCTACATACCCATGACACAATTATAATACACACGTTTGACTGTAGTGCCAATTATATAAACAAGTCACATCATGGCAGCATTTAAGTCAGGAGGTCACTGTGCTGGCCTTCAAAGTTGGATGGTAGTGCACTGTGTGTATTTTTGTGAGACTGTGTGTGCATGGCCACATGGCTTAAACATGCGTTTTCTTCATGCATACAAACAAGATAATGGTATGCACCATGTCATGTAAAAAAAAAAGGTATAACCAGCTATGGTATGACCATACAGTATATCACTTTCCATTAACTTTTATGTCTACAGCTTAATTTAGTATTGTCTTAGATTCAAATTGTCCTCATCCTTACCTTGTATTAAGGCTTCCAGGTGATTCCTGATTTCAGATTATACCAAAATACTTCGTAAAAAAAAAAAAAAATCATTAATCCCAAACGTGACAGAAAAAAATAAAACAGGAAAGTCTAGCTGCACTGTATTTTCTGCAATTAGTCATAAGCCACACTGTGGTGAATAAACTGCTGAGAGCTAGGCTTCGAATCAATGCGCTAGACAAACTTAGTTCAGAATGAGCGTTCATGATCTAACAGTGTGCTTTAACAGCTCTGGTGCTGGTGGAGACAGACACTCCACTCATGACCACGGCCACCAAAGAGAGAGAGAGAGGGTGAGAAGGGCAAGAGACTCACGGGAAAAGCCTTAGTCACGAAATCTTGTTGTCCCATCTCTACAGCCCGCCTCCACTTCCCCTAAATTACTCAAGAGCTGGTAGCAAGCCTCAAAGAGGAACAAGGGTCCTTAGTGTCATGGATCTCTTTACTAGAGTGATCTTCCCTTCTTCTTATCTGAGGGCACTACTGTGCCTATAGTGGGTGCTTGCTGATTCACTTGACGGAATGGATGGTCATAGCACTTATATACACTAACATGACATCACGGAGGAAATTTCTAAAACCCCTAAAGTATCCCAATAATAAAAAAAATACCAGGGATCATACAAACGTGGCTACATACAGCATTTCTCCATATAAAAAGAACAAAGTGCTCGAATACAGCTTTTCAATATGCAATTTAGAAAATGCCCCATGTTCTCCTGTTAACCTTAACAGAGGACTGCCTAGTTAATTATCAGTAGTGGCTTTTCAGTATCTGAACTTGAATATCTGAATATTCACATTTTACTGTTAAACCTTTTCTGAAATGGCACAGCAATAACAATAACAATACAATCTATCTATATATATATAAATGAAATTGTAGCCTTGGCCTTTTACACAGTACTTTAAACCTAAAGAAGTGCCTATAACTAAATTATTACTTGGCAATTACTCAACTTTTAGATACTGCCAATTAATGAATGTGAACTTAGCAGGTAATCACTGAGTACACGTTGAACTGACATTTTCCATAATGATTACTTAACTACTCGTTGCTGCACTATTAATGAACTACGAGGCATGTTATCCAATAAACAAAAGTAACCTGGCAACATACCTTACAGTTCATTAATGCTGTAATAATCAGTAGCTACTTAGTAAACATGCTCTTGGGTAATCAATATATTTAAAGTCAGTTCACAGTATGCTTAGTGATTAACCAACTATTACTTCCAACTCCATTATTAAAAGTTTGGTAACTGCTGACTAATATATGACCTATAGGTAAGTCATTACAGCATAACTAACAGCATAATCTTTTAATTAGCATCCCTTTTGTGAACCTTAAAGCAACCCTATGGTATAATCTCAGACATAGCAAGCATACCAGCCCTCTATCTGCTCAAACATTAGCTCAGATTAGTCGCAAATGCCCAATTGTATTTACTTTTACGTTTTTTTTTTCATGTACATGTCCAATACAGAATATATATTATTAGAATTCTTGTCATTCCACATAGGGGAAATCAATGCACACAGTAATGGATCTCACACCACTTTTACATTGTGATGATTAATCTTACGTTATCATTAACCACTGAATAAAAATATTCCTTGCTTTTTTCACAAGATCCTGCATTCGGTGTGTCATATAGGATGTAGCAGCAGATCATATGTACAAAAGCAGTTTAGTAAACGTTGTGAATGTGATTATTCGCATGAGGAATACATGAAAAAAAGAAGAACTAACCACCACATAATCGCAAATGATGACTCATTTATGTCATGCATATCTCCTTGTGTGGTTGACATTAAAGATCGACATGTGAATGAGGGAAAAAAAAGTCGAACCCAACCCAAATGAGACTGTACATCACTATTTGTGTCCTTACTGTTTTATGTTAAGGCATAGCACACACTATAGTTTGTTTCATTAGTATACCACTGATAAAGTAATCACGATTTAATGTTCTACATAGATTAAAGGTTAGAATAAGGTTCTGAAAACTAATTAAAATATGAACTAGAGTAACAGGTTAGAAAATTGATAAGCACAGATTGTACATTCGAGAGCCATTTTGCTTTAATTGATACACTTGTAGAGTATTTATCAGCTTTGCACACCTAGATTGAAAAATACCTGTCCTTCCCTCCTAATAGACCTAATAGAAGTTCTGTTCCATTTTGTGGTGAGCAGCAATAGACTGCCATATTCAAGATTCAGATTTGGGTCAGGGTTCTGTCTCAAGGTCACTCACCATTCTTTCATTAAACCACTGAATTAATTTGGTGAATCTCCTGCGCATCTTTATATGCCTAACTTGGCATATATTTTCTTTTTTAACCAATCCAGTTTACCGTATCCCTGTGGAACCTACCTAGGGGACTGACAACACCTCTGATATGCTTGTCTCATTCTCGTACCTTTTCACAAATCAAAAAAGCAACTTTATTAGCACACGTTATTTGTGTTGCCTTTGTACTTTGATGAGTGATTGATTGTGTTAATATAGCTGAAAATGGTATTTAATTTATATTACTGTTCAAGGTATAATGTGCAAAAAGGTAAAGTTTTTGACAGAGTATTATTATTCTCTATAGGCACTGTAACCTCTGGCTTGAGGACAGACTATAATGTGTTAAATTAGCACATCACCAAAAGGGGTTCATTACCATTTTACATTGCATGTAATGGATTAAGAATCAGTTACAGTATGTCATTACAACACCACTGCTGTTATTGATTCTTAAGGTTTTGTTATCTTCCTACAGCAATATGCACACTATCAGTTTATTACCTGCCCCACTGTAGCTGTACACTGTATTTCAGAACTGCTTCTTATAGTAGAGAGCAAAGAAAAATACTTATTTAATGGGAAGTTAATACTACATTTACAAGAAATGAGGATTTTGTGGCAGTGATTGTCTGACTCACTGTTACCCTGTGATGTCTTGGGTCATTTGCTTGCTAGACAATAAAGGAAGCTGAGTTGGACATATTTAAGGTGACATGAATAACCTGCCTTAACATTAATTAAACAAATGTGCCATTCCCTGATGGGGCATCACATGTACACAGGATTTCGCCAATTGCATTACTGCCGATTTATTTTCAAAATCATTATCAGAGTAGGCAGGAACCTAGTTTTCATGCACCAACAGTTGTTTCTCCTCACCAGGCTGTTACCTATTGTCCTGTAGCCAATCCCAGCCTTGTGCAGGTCTACAGTTTTGTCCCTGGTGTCCTTAGACAGCTCCTTGATCTTGGGCATGGTGGAGAGGTTGGAGTGTGATCGACTGAGTGTGTGGACAGGTGTCTTTTATACAGGCATTAATTACAAACAGGTGCAATTAATACAGATAATGAGCGCAGAATAGGAGGCTTCTTGCTGGTTAGTAAGTGGTCAAATACCTATTTTATGCAATAAAATGCAAATTAAATATTTAAAATCATACAATGTGATTTTAGAATCCGACTCTCACAGTTGAAGTGTAGCTACGATAAAAATTACAGACCTCTCCATTCTTTGTAGGTGGGAAAATTAGCAGAATCATCAGTGTATCAAATACTTATTTATACTTTATATACTCACTATATATACACTGCATTTCAGAGACAAAGTGTTTGATAGTCGTTCGCTACCTTTAATGCCCGTTTTCTCAATCTGTGCATGCACGCAAACACAGTCTAGAAGTGCCTTGCAGTTTCAAGCATTGTTGCCAGGTCTGCTCATTTTAAGATACTGCTCTTCTTCACAGTTTGTTTCTCTCGTGGGATCTGAATCGCTACATGGCTACAGTGAAACACTTGGGGAGATTATAAAATAAATAAAATGCAGCCTATATTTGAAGAAATAAAGAATTTTACTACTAAATTATCAACATTATAAGTTTGTCACATCTTTTGTGGGATTATCGGCTGGTTGCAAAGTTAAAATCGGATTTTTCCTTGAGGAATGCAAACCTGGCACTTTCCCATTATCTGATTACTCAAGCGCAAGTAAACTAATCAGACTACGGACAAAATCTGATTTTCTGCAGTTATCTGATGATTAAGTGAAAGTAAATGGAAAAGCATCTCAACAACCTCATAATAAATCACTGCATTTATTTCTGAAATGTCTTTTTTAATCCTTCAGTGCTTCATTTCCACATGAATGTATCATAAACCTGGTCAATCTTTAGCAGGAAACTAAAAATTAGGTTTAATATTAGCTTTAATATCTAAACTGGGGGCAGCATGGTGGCTCTTTGGGTAGCAGCGCTGCCTCACAGCAAGAAGGTTCCGGGTGGAGCGGAATGGGTCTGCATGTTCTCCCTGTGTCTGCGTGGGTTTACTCCGGGGACTCCGGAGAGTAACACTGTCACTTGGGAGGCACCCTTTTGCAAACTAGTGTTCTACCACTGAGCCACTAAAAGGGTCTTTCTGTGCAAGCAAACCACACATCTGGACTTTTGGTGTTGGAAAACAGCACTCCTACAGTAGATCTAAGAGAGCCAGGAAACTGAATGGAACCTACATCATTTGGCGTTACCCCTAAACATGCTTAATTCACCTAAAGTTACATTCACCTAAAAGCTGGGCTAAATCATTATGCCAACCAAGGTCCATTATTTAGCTTTAGGTGATGAGCTGACAATTAGGATTAGATGCTCTCCTGACATGCTGAAATAAGTGTGGAGCCACCTGTTGGAAAGAAGGAGCAGATGAACAGTGATAGGAGAAGCCATAGGAGGTTATGACTTAATCAACAGAATGGGTATAAGGACAGAACCCTGCACTGAGTGTACGGAATTCCAGTTGCAAGAGTTGGAGAAGGAATTGGATCCATTGGACATGTGGCAAGAAAGACGTTGAAGAAAAGCATCAATGGAAAGAGGAAAAAGGTGTTTGTGAGTTGAATATTTGTAATGGGCTTAGTGGCAGGTGTGAAGAAATAACAGATCTTGTTTATCCTCTCTTCAAATCTGCGTTTAAGAAAAGTGACTGATTAGGAGGAGGGTGGTTCAGGAGTGATGAAAGAAAAAAAGATTTCCGGATTCTTTATTCATGCTGATTCTTCTAGTTTTCTCGTGTAGAAGGAGGTCTTGGCAGAAGCCACATGAGGTGAAAGGAGAGAGTACTGAAGATCGGCTTTAAACTCTCTGAGACTCATGCAGCAGATTTTCTTGGTGTGGAGGAGAGGAGGCATGACAGGTCAATTGATGAAGAGAAAGCAGAAATAAAAGTGTTAGTGGCAGATTCAGGCAGAAGATCAGAAAAAGAATCCATGTGTGGTATAGTTATGAGAACACATGAAGACAGTGAGGCAGGGCAGAGGAGGGTGAAGGTTGTGGTGGGCTGGAGAAGTAGATAAAATATTGGTTTCGTGATGTAAATGGGGAGCAAACGAGAAGGAAATTAAGTGCCGGTCTGAGAGATGCAGTGGTATTACACTGATCTCCATTTACAGGAAAGGTCTGCTGAAGACCAGGTCGAGAATGTTGCCTCCTTTGTTTGTTGGAAAACACTTGTTAAAGGACAGGTTGAAAGATGAAAGAGGAAAGATACAGCAAAACGTGTCTGATGGAATACAGACGTATTCAAACAAGCAGGATACGTGGAGACCCATCTGGAGGGAAGGTCTTCATCAGCAGACCTTTCCCAACTCAACCAACCATCAAACTCTTTAAAAAGGTGAGAAAGCCCTCTCTATGCCACCACACCTCTTCCAGATTGTTATGGTGTGTGTGAAAAGGAGAAGGCATAAGACAAAGCAGATGGAGTAGAGGGGTTCTAAGGAGTAATCCAAATCTCAGTTAGGGACAGAAAGTGGAAGGACTGAAACATGGAAAAATCCTGCAATGCCAAAGCCCACCTACCACCACTGTATCTGATTGTGCGAGTTGTGAAAGGTAGATAAGTTTACTGGTGCTGCAGCCATTGTGTAGCATCTGGTGCTTTCTGGGTTTGCTAAATATATGAAACGTTTGGCAAGTTTTAAATGTTGGCAAAAGCAACGAATCAATGAAAAACTAACCAAATATATTGAAACAACAAAGACATACTATTGATATTTGTCTGACTCTGAAGTTCTGAGGTACTGTGAGACAAAGCACAGAAACACGGGCAGGATCACAGTGTACACTAATATGGTGTGTGTACATATATTCAGAGACAACCCGAATATGTGTACACAGGCCCTGCCCACCTATTCCCACCTTGGGCTGCCCCAATGCTAGTTGCATACACACAGTACACGTCTGAAGACGCTAATTATCAGTTCAGCTACAGCACTAAAACGAAGCAGTTAGTATTCACAAGCAACATCCTACTCGAAATTCCAAACACATTATATGCATTATCCTGCTGAAAAAAAGCTCTGCCATGAGAGACTATATATGCAGCTGCAGATGTCCTTCACAAATGGCTGGTTGTTAGTGTCCCTCGTATCACTACTAGGGCACCGACTATCATATGTGATCGCTCCCAAGATCGTCACACCAGCAGTTGGGGCAATGTGTCACTCAACAGCGAAGGTAGGATTGAAGCATTCAATTCAAACTCAAACCTGACTAAGCACCTTCCCTCGGTCCGGGCAGAGTCAGGGGTGTGTAGTGAATGTGGCTTTAAGTATAATCTTGCAACATGTTCTGTCCTGATAAGGTAGGATTCTGACTTGTTGTTATCTGCTGATTCGGTTAGTGTGGTTGTTTCTGGTTGTCTTGTTAGTTTCACTGTTTACCATTGTGTTCTCAGGTGTAATTTACCCATTTATTCCGCGCACCTACCTCAACTAAAACCCCCACTCTTGTCCTTCTATCTCTTAAAAAAAACACAACTTCTACGGTTTGTACAGGTGTATTCTTGTTTAGATTCCTTATTATTAGGAATGGATGATGTTACTGATGTCTTAAAGCACTTTTGTAAGTCGCTCTGGATAAGGGCACTGTAAATGGCACTTGTATGGATGGTGGATGAGGAAACTGTTGGGGCTAATGCTCTCTACTGGAGGTCTGTCTTGGTTAGGGATGTGTGTGTGTGTGTGTGTGTGTGTGTGTGTGACCTCACAGAACTACTGCTCCCAACACCTCCTAACAGCTAGATCAGAACAGTGTTAAACTCAGTGAAACAACCATTGTGCTTTTCGTAGTCCAATGATGCGCCCCCTCTGAAAGTCAGTCCACTGGGCAAAAGTTTTCGCACACCTGGTCAAATTACACAATTTGCTAATTGACAATGAATATAAATTTACACAGCAAAAGAGATCCAGGTCCTGGGGACAGCATTTAACTGAGAGTCTGGGATAAAATCTCAGACTAGTTTTGCACTATGAAGGTCCAGTAGTGCGTTCATGGAACTCCTGAAATGGACTGGCCCATTGTGTACATCTTGCTGCACCCCGTAAAATCTCCAGGCCCTCCACTGCGACCAGACAAGGATATGTGGGCATAAAGTGGGACTGGGATTCCGTTTGCAAATATTATATTTATATTTTATAATATAAAATAAAAATAATGCATATCCCAATCCCATGCAACTCCACAAACGGGATGAGGTTTTGGTGATGCTGCATAGCACCCATATTTGGTGTTAGCTTTTGTGAAAGATTAATTCAGCTAGTCAGAAATGTATTAAGTACAAGTCTGTGGCGGTTGTAGTAACTTCTTTAAAATACCACACAAATGGCAACTGATTAGCTTGATATAAAAACACTGATTTCGGAGCTAACACAAAGCTAAGTGTCTGTATGGAATTCATTCCCTAGCAGGGTGAGATAATGGGGTATTTTTAGACTTTCAGGTTCTGTTCATTATGAGCTTTGTGGAAAAAGCTCCATTTTGGTTTCCCTTTGTTTAAAAGCTGAGTGGGATACATTCGGCTACCTTGCATTTCCATTCACACCCCCTGTCCACCCTGCAGCCTTTGACCTGGCTCATTCCATACATGCACAAAAAAGACTTTTACGTAAATGCAAATTGTTACAAAACGAGGCCAAACTACGGACCACTATTGAAACAGATCAGTCCTTGTGTGAGCACACCGAGGCTATTTCAGTGCTCTAAATTGAGAAAACAAAGTATTTACAGTAGGGTTTTCATGCAAAGGGTGACTACAATTTTTGTGTGGGAGGCCATGGTGACGACCAAGGAGCTGTTGTGTTTGCTTCTAACAATGGGCAGTGGAGAAGAGGACAGGATATTTACAGAGCACATATTTATTAATCATCTTTGCCAGCTTGTTGACAGGTTACAACCCCTGGCAAAATATTTCGAAAATCACCACAGTGTCCCACAACATTCACTCTGCTTTACCTCGTAGAAAATTAACAAATCACAGACACGAGACCACTGAATGTTTGAACATTTAAACATTTTGACTTTGTGCAGTATAGAAAGTATGTAACTTGCATTTCTGAAACAAATACTTGCACAGATCTAAAAGTGCAAATTAATCTGCAGTTATGAGATAATGTTTACAGACCTCTGTGAGCTAGGAAGGCATCAAAGCACCATGATAGAAAACTCAAAAGAATATGCCCTGAAAACAGAAAATGCAAATGAATACCTAAACGAAACCGAATGAAATGCCACACTAAACCCAAATGGCAGAAACAGGGGCTAAGGTGAGAGAGCTGTAATAAATAGGCTGAATGGAAGGACAAAAAAAGTCAAGCTAAAACCAACACCTAAACAAAAGAAAACAAGCTTAAGGTTACGGTGGAACTACAGTGATGCAATCAAGGAGTGTGTAATATTGGATTAAAGTAATATTGAGTGATGAAACACAAACTGCATTTTCCAAGGCAATTTTAATTTTTATGGTGCAAAACTCTTAGCCCACCATTAATATAACATATTGTTTCAAACTTGGATTTGCCATTCCCATAATACTCTTTCCACTGACCTTCATTTCGATCTTTGTAAGCTTCAGCATATCTTAGCCTTTTCACACTATTCCCCTTCCAAAAAGGTGTTTTCTTGGCCTCCCAAAAATACCTTTCCTAATCACACTTCTTCAGACTGTAGACAGATCAACATGCATTAAGATAAAGCTGCCAGATGCTATTGTTGCTCATGTGTAAGGAGATGTCAGCAAAAGGGGCTGAGCAAGATGGCAATCATTCTTTCAACAGTCAAAGTCTTGGCTGTGTTAACTTCTGGTTCTTCCCCTTTAGCTATGCTCCTATAGCAGTGCTGCCGGAGTTTCATGCTGCACATTGCATCAGTGATTGATAATAGACCCTGTACTCCTAACCCATAAGTAACCATATTTTCTCTTCTCTCTCCAAGGTGATGTTCCGGTACCAGTTCCAGCACCACACATTTAGATGTTCTTCCACCATGGGAATCACTTTACTGGTCTCAATCATCAGAACCCAGTGCCACCAGAGTGCAGGAACTCCCTCCATTGTTTAATTATTAGGAGATGATGCTCCTCCAATAACTTACCGCTGAGGACTCATTTTTCTGAGCTGAGGATCTATTTTGTTATTTATTTTGAATTTTATTACTCATTTTAATTATATTATTTACTTAATTTTACTATTACTTTAATATACTTAATGTAATTATTCAATTAACATCTAGGCCGCCCATGGAGGTCGGGTCCCATTTTGAGTCTTGGTTCCTCCCAAGGTTTCTTCCTTCTACTTCCAGGGAGTTTTTTCCTTGCCACTGTCGCCCTAGGCTCGCTCAACTTGGGTTTGGCCTTTTAAAATAATATAAGATTGTAAAGCTGCTTTAAGTCAATGCTCCATTGCAAAATGCGCTATAGAAATAAATTTGAATTGAAGTGTACCCTGAAATTTTGAACATTTTTTGTGCATGTTTTGGAAAATTTCTTGGACAACCACCTGGCTTCAAGTCACGCCAAAGCATCTAAACTGGGTTAAGATTAGGTCTCTGATTTGACCATTCCAAAATGAACTGAACAAGGTGGCGTTTTGCAGTTTTGTTTAGTGGGATCTTTGCAGAACAGTCACTCATTCAAAGTAACAATGCTGAGATTCCATCGTTTAAAGACAGTTTGTGTTACTGATCATTGATAAAGGGCCAATTTGTTTGCATCACTTGCTTCAAATGTCATTTCTAATCAGGGAACAACTGATATTACCAAGTCTTTTTAAGAACATACGCTTTGTGGGCCACCTAGTCAAAAACAATACATAGTTTAGGCAGAACAGGTTTCATTATTTATGAAAAGCACTTCATATTTGATCAATGTTGTTAACTAGGGTTTAAGGCCAACTGAGAAGTTTGCTGTAAGTGTTGCCTGATTGCATTCTGGCATTCCTTCACTATTACGAGAACCATGTTCTCTGCTACAGATTTCAGGTAATGTCAAACATTTTGTTGCAGTATGGTGGGATAGGAACAGGCTAAGCAGCATTGCTGGAATTTTTCAGTACAATGAATGCTGGAGGCAGAGGGAACCCTGATCATACTGTGATTGGGTTATATACAGTAGTGTGGTATCAAACAAAGATCAAGTATTACCACACACAGCATAGGAAACCTGAATACTGAAGGTTATCCACCTATTAACGTCAATTATTGATTGAGAATATACATGCAATGACATATGAGCTTTGTGACACGGTGTGTAGAAGATGCTAGACTCAGATGCTAGGTCATTAAAAAAGACAGAAGCAATGCTCAGGTAGGCTGTGGAAAATAATGCAGCCCAGAAGCCTAAATGCATTCATGCCTAAATGTTTATACCATGCGATTGGCTGATTAGATATTTGCATTAAGTATTAAGCTGTCGAGCAGCTATACCTAATAAAGTGCAGTTTAGCACGCCATTGCTATGACCTAGGCTGGGACTGGGACTGACCGTATTTCGGAATGATGATGGACTATTGCAATGTTTGCGGTGTTTTGGTCACATGGTCCATGTTTTGAGATCATTTATAATGAATTAACTGAGGATAAAACACAGCTACTTTCACATCTTTACACATTTATGTATTAAAACATGGTAAAAAAAATTACACAAAACCTGATGTATCGTTTACTATGACAAGTCGGGAGGCTCAGATATATTACGCTTACAACTTATGACACAATCAGCAGGTTGTGACTTCAAATAAAACCTCAATTCAAACTACCACTGCTGGGTTCTTAAGTCAGACGCTTAGGCCTGAATTGCTTTAGATTAGGGCGTCCTCTTCAGTGTGACACACACTACAAATATTTGTCTAAGGATATTGTCTGGCTGCTTAACTAATGCATATGTTACCAATGGGTGTGCCTGACCCAGTCAATTCCACTCAAAAGAGGTGACAACATACTTATGGCCATGTAGCATACCTCTAAACATCATCAGCAACTTTGGGGTTCTCTTCTTGGAAGAGTAGTGAAAGGAGGAACAGTGACGTGCTGACGACTTACAAAAATGGCCAGAATTTCCCATTGTCGTATGCTAAAACGTGTGTAATTTCATAGTCAGACTTAACTACAATCTAAATACACTGAATGAAAGATGATTATTTAGATGTAGTTGGCTGTTTTGTTGGTTTTAATTGCGCAATAAAAGCAAATTTCGCACTTTGACATGCGTATTTCAGGAAGCCAATAAAACACAAGCTTTACAGTTTATTTATGCAGGGCGTCCCTGATGCCATCAGGTCAGCACTGGACCAGAAGAGTATCTGTTTGCTTAGACCAAATGGCTCAGTCAGCGACACTGCTGCTCATGTACAGGATAAAAGCACCCAGCTACAAATTAAACAGGATACTGCTCCAAGGAACAAGACTGGCAGGTTTGGATCTAGGCAACAGCCTGGGCTTATAATCACACCTGCGATAATAAAGTAAGTGAAGGTGATATGTACATATTGACAGTCACATATTGTGGTTAACTGGGCCGACTGCCACAGTGTACATCTACACTCGAACTGCTCTGATGTTCAAGAGAACAGAGATAAACTACAACTGTTTCCGACCGAGACATTCTAAGACTCTAAGAATGTATCCCCGTTTTATGACGGGACTCTGTACACACCTAAATATACATTCAGCAGTAAATGCACTCTGAATTCAGAACTGTTCGCATTACGATACTGTCAAGCGTTGTGACTGTCAAGGCGGTCTGTGGTTGACAGTGTGTGATGGAGTGGGAGTAGGGAGGCAGTCATGACAGATAAGCAGTAGGAGGTGAACAGCACTAGCGTGATGAGTGCTGGGAAAAGTAATGAAGAAAAGCTGTGGTCACATGATTATTCTTTTTTACTTTTAATTACGGTATTCAGTAAATTAAGCACTACAAAATACATTTTGTGTCAAAAAGTTTTGCCCAACTGCAGTTTCATGTTTTAAGCATGTTCAAGGTGTGCAGCATGCTAGAGTAGTGTCTTGCACTGTACAGTACTCCCCTGGAAATGTAAATGAGGAAAAGCTGTGGGTACGGCCATGTTCGAAGGTAGGCTACCCTATGATATATAGAGCAAATCGGGGACTTCCTATACATCTTGAGTGATCACGTTATCCTGCTGATGAACTGACATTTGTGTGAAGTTAAAAAAAGACGGAAAGAAAAACACAGCTGATATAATATACAGTGGCAAGTATTTATCGTAATCTCTCCTTACACTTCCTTGTGATGCCTAGTTGGATCTTCTAGAGTTGGAAGAAGCTATGTCAAATTTTTTTTCAGGTATAGCCCCCAAAGATTGAATTGGAGATCAGTGGGAAAGAGTATTATGGGGTGATTTGTAGAACAATATGTTATATATAGCCTTTGTACTAATGCTAAAACAACGCATCTAATTGTGGCTAAAGACTTGTGCACTGTGCAAATCTATGATCATTCTTTAGCTTCTTTCTTCAATAACCTTTTTGCACTGGTCATGGTCAAAGTGGGACCAGAGCTCATCTTAGGATCATTGATGGTGAGAATCACAATAACACAAAAACATGAAGTTAGTCATGTATTTGGATTAGCCAATCCATCTACTGGCATGACTTTAGGAGGTTGAGGGAACCAAGTACTTGGAAGAAACCCACACGTCTCTTGTCAACAGCACACACTCATAAACAGTGACACCATATCCTAGTTGATATTGTTTATGTCTACACTGTATAAGTGGCTGCTCCGGTACTTGAAATTCGCAAGCTCACCCTAGGATTACTGACAACTATTGCTGCAACAGAAACCTCTACCCAGCCCTGTGATGGAGCGGCACCTAGGGGTGTGCAATATTGAAAAATAAAGATAGCTAATTAAAGATATCTACGGATTTATTGGGATTTTATTGATGAACGATAACCAGACGATACTTTGGCAGTGTATTTCTTGGGTCTAAAGAATACCAAAGGTGTTTAAACCCACCTCTGTCTGCCACCTCACTTTGGCACCTGCTAGGTAACTGTCTTTTGCTATGGAATTGGAGAATTCAAGGGTTAGTCAAGTGGATAAGAAAGTCAAGTCAATTAAGGTTTATTTATATAGCGCATTTTACAATGGGGCATTGTCTCCAAACAGCTTTACAACATTATTTTTCCATATAAGACCAATTACAAATTATTCAAGCCTAGGGTGATAGTGGCAAGGAAGAACTCCCTAAGCATTGTAAGGACAAAACCTTGGGAAGCCCAAGACAAAAAAAAAGGACCCATCTTCTGTGGTTGGCCTCGATGTTAAATTGTAAGGATTGCGTTTGTAGTAATAGTAATACTAAGAAAATAATAACAGATTTATCACACACCCCTAGTGGTGCAACATCCAGGGTTCATGCTCACCTGCACCTGTGAGTTCTGGGATAGGCGCCGGACCACTCTGTGACCCTGAGCAGGATAAGAAAATTCAATATTATAAGTGCATTATAGCTTTTTTGCAAACAGTCTCATTCATCAAACAGTTATTCATATCTAGTTAAAAGCATTTCGCTCTGGTAAGAGCTGCCATGGATCCAGAACCTACATTAGTAACAGCATATGGCAGAAGCAGTAAGGGTTCCTTTTCACGGTTGCTGTAGGCTTGCTCAATTTGGGATTGGCCCTAGAGATTAAAAGTGTAAAACTGCTTTGAGGCAATGCTAAAAATATTTTTTTCATTGTAAAAAAAAAGGCCTATACATACACACACACACACACACACACACACACACACACATATATATATATATATATATATTTGGCTGGATTACTCACGTTAGGCAATATGTGCCCCACTTGGGCATGACTGACGTGTGTGATCACTCCAAATTGTGCTGGGGAGCGATATGCTGAACCACACTCCAGCATATTTCAAAAAGTAACTTTGAGTGTGGTTCAGTGGACTAAGAAAATCTTCTTCTACATGCAGCACGAGAAGGTGAAAATTAAGTGTTGCTTAGAAATGAAATCTGTAAATTCATTATAAGGCACATCAGGGGGGTTCGTGTCATCATGCCCCAATGTGAAAGCAAAAAAGCCACACAATAAATACAACACCGAAGTCCACTGTGCTGTGCGAGGCCGTCCTATACATGCAGCACGAGAAGCCGTGGTTTCATGTCATAACACACAGCCCTCTAATAAGCATTTTAATAAATGACTCAATATATTTTATAGGGCTGTGTGTTATAAGGTGGAACCAAAAAAAAACAAAAAAAAAGGTGAATTTCATTAAGCGTTCTGTTAGTACAAACGAGTAAAATCACTCGGTGTGAGTACACCCTGAAACTGGGCTAGTGAAGCTTTTCAGTATCAACACCACCTGCTTTGCCAGTCAAAATAAAGTCCGAGTCATTGTAACACTTACTAATGACTTTCAAACAGCAACATCAGCACAATAGCTGTTTGTCATGAAGTTTTGAACTTTTGGGTAGAAATACGCTGATGATGAAGATTCAGCATCTGTCCAACAAATGAATCTGATACTAAATACAGATCATACATGCTTCAAATGAAAATAAAACCTTACTGACATACTGGAAAGTTTTGTCCTTCCAATTTACTGGAGACATTTTTGGGGAAACTCAAGAGTTTCAGCATGATGATGCACCCCTTCACATGACAAGCTCCATAAAGAGACATATGGCCACGTTATTGTAAAAGAACCTAGCCCTAGCCTGTGGAGGAGTGGAAATGGAAAATTAGGGGGTCTGCTCCAAATAAAAGCCCTCGGGTGGGAAGAAAAAAAATGTTTCGGCATTGAGGTCCTTTGGCAATGTTTGGTCCACATCCATATCTATGGCAAACTGCTATTTATAAACTACACCAGTCACGGCATGTAATAAATAATCCCTGGAACTGCCCATAACATCCAAAATCTGACACATGATCACCAACACAATAGTGAAGCTCTGAGCTCTGAGTTCATATTATCTGAATAAGCTGGTGAAGAAACGCTTTCACTCTTCATGCTTCAGCGGCTTGAGAAACCCAAAACAGGTTGCACATTTACAGGAAAGCACCACATAACCAAGGTGCCAGATGAGACACGGTGCAAACCTAAGCCATCCCCAATTTATAATGAGAATAGTGGCTTTCCAGTCGTTGAACCATGTCTAAGCTTGAGATAGGCATGGTTTCTCAAGCTCCTAATTAAATCTTTGGGTGTTTAAGTTCCGGCTTTGCCAAACTGCCACGGTTTGACCTCTAAGTAAAAATCTTAACCTTCAACTCCGCTGTAGTCACTAAAACACTGTCAATATGGTGAATTAATACAAAAACTGTTTCAAATCTGCGTTTTGGTGCAGGGAAAAGAAAATGCAGAACCAACACCATTAACAAGATGTGAGAACTTTCAAATTTAGTCGAAGCGGTTTTCGTCCAATTTCAAATGTGTTGTAGTTGCACTATTGCGGTCACTGTAGACGGTGAGAAATAGAAAACATCTTTGTGAACCTTTTATCTGGGGATGCTCCATTTTTACAGTCTTGTTTGCACACTCAGTGTATGTTATGAAATTCTAGTGACTTGTCAACATGTGTGATTGAGACTGAAGCTCTGAAAACTATCTTTATCTTTATCTAACAATGAGTAGTTAGAGACTAGTCTTAAAGACGCAGTTTGGTCTAAGATGGTTGACTTGATTTTCTGGCTTCTTAGTAATGTGTGTGTGTGTGTCCACAAAATAGAAGGATCTGAATTTTTTTGACACGGTGGGGACCTTCCACTGGTTGCCATGGGTTAACATGTTCATAGCTTTTTTTTTTTTTTACAGAGACTGCAACTTCCTTTTGACAAAGAATTAGAAGTAGGCATAGAATCAAAGTGATGCATAGTGTGTGTATGTGTGTGTATGTGTGTGTGTGCGCGCGTGTGTGTTTATTTATTATTATGCACCAAAGTGAACATGGCATTAATAGTGAACTTTCACCCAAAAACCAACAACCTGTCAGAAGATGTCTGATCGTAGTGGTAACCTTAGAGAAGCCTCAAAACGTCAGATAAACAAATAAGTTAAAGCCTGGTTGGTTTGTTTGTTTGTGTGTGTGTGTGTGTGTGTGTGTGTGTGTGTGTGTGGCTCATTAGCCAGTTTATCTACTTGAACTCTTCTCCAAAGAGTTCCAACTTCATTTTTGTCTCCATCGGAAGACTTTTTGAAATAAGTATGACTAATGAGTAGACCTATCACTAAACACATGCTTAAGGAATAAGTATTAATACATTGAGGAGACTTACAAAAATAACTTGCTGCACGTGTAACTGTGTGCAAATAGCTGAACGGCGCGCTGTCATTGGCTGATCGGGATGTGCCAATACGCTTCTCGGCCTC
>JAUZST010002935.1:0-17571 GCA_034779995.1 Parotocinclus haroldoi
TGTGTATATTATATATGTGTGTCTGTATATTATATATATATATGTATATTTTAATTATGAGTGGTGCATCTAGTACATATTTACATGTACATCTAGTTTTCATTTTAAGTGGAAAACAACAAATGGAGCACATGTAATGTACATGGTTTAGGATCTGACAGGAGTTATTCACCACTAATAACTTATAATGAACAAACGAGGCTAGAGTGCTTGAGTCCATCACCAAAAGGTAAAGGTGCTTTCAAGTCATGTCGGGCACAACAGTCAGGCAAGGCTAAACTAGATCTAAACTAGATTACAGTGACCCTACAATGGACTGGCCAAGGAAAACTTTCACCCGCACCCGTGTTCACATATATAATTTAGCATATCATTGTGCTTCATTATATGTGCCTTAATATTTCTCATTAAAATCTACTAGAATTTCTATATAAAAGTATACTTACAGTGGTGGAAATATTAAAAAAGGTGATGCCACAATTAGTTTTCCCATTAGCTGCTGGGGGATGTACCAGATATAAACAACTATGCTGGCCAACAGATAAAGAAGTGTTGAGTAGAAAATTAATCTATATAACCATAATTTCAAACGTTTTTGAGTTTTTTCTCTGTGCTCCTCAAGAGTCTGGATATGCTGAAAAGTAAAGGGAAAAAAAGAAAATCACATTAATACCAACAACAGTATAAAAATGGAGAGAGCAGGAGAAAGCATACAATGTAGTTCTAAATGTTACAGTAACCCAGGTAAGATAAAAATATATGGTGTATATGTACGCATGACCCACTATAATGGATAGTGGAAACGTACAGTATATACACCAGTGGTGAGATAAATATATTATTCTTATTATTAAGGTAATTATCCTACTATCCAGTATATTACCTTGTCAGATACAGTAGCTGTAATGGCATGTATAACAGTGCAGATTTACAGAGATATAACAGAGAGATTTATTAACGACAATATTGGATTTAACACATTCAGCATAAGTGTGAATAGACTGAATGCTGAGCAGCGTTTGCAGAAGCATCAAGATGAGGATGAGCAGGTGTTACTGCTCAGGTGAATTACACGCACTTGACCTGCACTCTGCGTGATAACCATTATCTTGGATTATGCGGATTAGCTTCAAAGCAAGTGCTGCTAGAAAGAAATGTTTATTCACAAGCACGCGAGACATGCATGAACTTTTCAGGTCCCTGCTCTCTCCTGGATTGCTAGCGTTGTAAATACAAAGGAAATGTGTTGCTCTGTCCCATAAAAGTCTAGCATACACATTCTATTATTTTAATAAATTTCCATTAAAAGAAAAGCTGAACCAAACATTAGCTGCATTTGTTAGCTGTCATTTATAATTCTTAGACAGAAAGAATTGAAGAAAATCAGCAATCAGAATTAGAGAAACTTGAAATCAGTGATTATATTTACATGTAAATAACCTCTCACTGGCCACTTTAATATGTGCAAATACTTAAAGAGCTAAACAGCCATATGGCAGCAACTCAATATATTTATTTCAGAACCTTCATGCACAGCCATCTCTAGGGTGTACAGAGAATGGCACAAAAAAGAACAACAAGTAAGCTGTGGCTCTCTGGGCAAAACTGCCTTATTGATGCCAGAGGATAAATGGGAAGATTGGCTCAAGTTAATAAAAAAAAAAAGCAACAGTTGTTCAACCACTCACTACAACCGATGTATGTAGAACAGCATTTCTCAATGCTCAGCACATTGAACCTTGAAGCATATGGGCTACAGCAGCAAGAGACCACATCGGACACCACTCCTGTCAGCTAAGAACACAGTACTCAAATGGTCTCCGACGATACGATATCTCAATCCAAGCACTTCTGGGATGTAATGGAACTGGAGATTTGAATCATGGATATTCAGCTGACAAATCTGCAGCAACTGTGTGATGCTATCATTTCAGTATGGACCAAATGTCTGAGCAACGTTTCCAGCACCTTGGTGAATCTATGCCACAAAGAAGTAAGGCACTTCTGAAAGCCAAAGGTCGCACCAAGTCAACATTCCTTATGGCAGGAAACTTAATGCTCCATGCCACCCTGTGACAAGGTGTTTGCTCCATAGGGGGATCATGAGTGGGTGTCTGATTCATAGGGGTATTACAGGTTCAGAGGCCAGAGTGCCTCCACGGGTTAGAGACTCAGCAACATCAGGTGGACCTACACTATACTAGTCAGGTAGTTTTAATGTTATGGCTGACTGGTGCATTTCACAACACACATTCTAAGCAAGGGCTCATTACATGACAAAACTGTGATTTGTCCAAGTATTAACAAGAGTAAAACTGATCAAATTATGTTCACATGGACATGCATTGCTCTTCTGACTGCAGATTCTCAAGGACCACAGTAAGCGGAAATAAATAAACTCACTCCAAAAATATCTCAGAAGGATCCAAACCCTAGAAGTGTCATTAATAGAGCAATGGCAACATGTGTGTCTGTCAGTCTACTAATGACTGCAAGACAGTGTCTGCTGTAGTAGTCAGAATAGCTTCTTACCTTATCGAGTCCCTCTAACACCTCCACAGTGGTTGGCTTATTCTGCAACAAATGTTACAGCATGATGTAGATCACATTCAATCCGAGAAAAATGTTTCAATTCCAAGGAAATTTACTTGGCAGTGTCTAAGTAAAAAGCTAAATTCCAGTAAAATGGGTTCAGCACACAAAAAGACTTAATTCCGTCTGCACAGCCTGGAGCTACAGCTATACAACCACAATAAAGGTTTACCTATAAGGGACAACAAGTCCCACTCTCTTCATACCCTGTGGCTGTTTTATATACCTAATGCTACACCTTGTGCACTATTGTGTTATTGTTACTGTACCACTACAAGAAGGTTACATTTACAGCTATGATTTATGAGTGGATATATTCCACTCCTTGTATCATGGGGTCCCTCTGGCTACACCAGTTTCCACCACATTCCAAAGATATGCAAAAGGTCAAGTAGTGTCAGTAAAGTATGCCATCGTGTATACGGCCTGTAATGTATTGGCACCCTCCTCAAGAGTTGGTACTCGATTTCCCAGTTAGGGCTCAGCTCCCGCACAATCCTTCAACAGATTAAGTAAGTATGAAAATGCATGGATTATGAATATTAAACATAGTACATACCCGCCACCGAGAAACCAAAGCTCCCATCTTGAACAGAAAGTGCACTACTCCAGTCTCAGCTACGCCTTTCTAACACCAAACTTGAAATGCTAGAGAAAAATAAGTTTGGGATTTAACAAGTATAAGACACGCAACAAGATTCTACAGTGCAATAAACCCTACAGACACAAAACGAGACACTAAGAACAAAGAGACTATAAGGTATGGTAAGGGGAGCAACTTCGATCACCAACAAAACATAATACACTTGCTTTACTTTTGCTTCCTTGGTTAAAGTTAGACCCATTCCACCGCGTTACACCCACAGTCAGTCAATTTCATTAAAGGAAATTAAAGCCATTTGATAGAAGGTGACACTGTATTAACACTGCAAAAGTCATACGATGATATAGTGAGTACAGTGTCTTGATCTTTAAAAGTAACAACTAGATGATTCAGTTTTTAAAACGTTTGTACACACTTGTGGCTTCAAGTTTTAGTGAAATTGGGGCTCCATGGATCCATAGCTAGGGTTAAAACGGGACGCATTTTAAATAGTGTCACAAGCCCATAGCAGAAATACAGTTTGCAGGTATGGAGCGTGCGATTTTACTTCATGAAATGTAAATTAGTACTAGAACTCAGATACTGCCATGACAGTATTCGTGGCTAAAACGGCTGGAAGCAGTAGCTATAATAATACCTCACAAAGTTCCGATGTTGTTAAAAAAATGCCATACAAGTCGACTTTTCTCACATTACTATATAGTGTTCATTTTCTTTGATATGTTAGTTAAGATTTCAAAACGGACACATTTAACGTCACAGGATTGCAGAGTATAGCATAAGAAAAGCATTACCAGAACTATATCAAGAACACTCCAAACTGTGCCAACGCTCAGAACCAAACCGATTAATACTTGTGAAGAGCTCTAGAAAACGCAGAGTACCGTTTAACTTTTATATTAGCATTCATACTAAGCTTCCGTGCAACTCAAATTCAAAGAGCAAACGGTTAGCAGTAACGGTGCTTCACAGACACTTCATTTCTTCAGTCCGGCAACACTGCAGAAACAAACCATAACCTTAAACCTAAACTAAAAGCATAAACTAAGCAGAGCCATGTGTTTCTTTTACTCACCCAACTACTTCGGGAGCAAGGCTTAAAATCTACTCACACAAGAGACGTCATCAACCATTTCCCATAACGCCCTGCGGTATTGGGTGGTCACGTGATGCTCATTTTCCACGACTGGCGGGAAAACGAGGTGACTGGTGAATGACTTGTCTGAGGTGAATAGTCAGAACAAGGCTAAAAAAAATACAAAAAAAAACATATATATATATTAAACAAAAATGTTGAAAACTCAGTCTTAAGAATGCCTTAAATAACAAGTGTTTCCGCAAACCTAGAGGGGCTTTTTTACTTAGCCATTCATAAGGTGCTTGCTGACTCTTTTTATTCCTACTGTGCGTTTTAAGTTGTGTCTGCCTTGCAATCAGAGGATACCTAACGCAACACTAATCTTATATGTGTTTATTTGGACGAATTAAACCAATTTTTATGAAGAAATATGCCCAGTTATGTACCTATACCATATATTGCTGTTAAAGGAAGTCTTAGACACATCTATTAAACAGAGTGAAAAGGTAATATGCATTGAAGTGCAGTTAACGATGACTGAATTGCAAAATAGTGGCACAGTGGTACAAGTGGTTCGCACAGTCACCTCACAGAGACCAGTTCAATCCTGCCATTGGCCTCTGCCTGTTTGGAGTTAGCGCGCCCTCAATCTTCATGTGGGTTTACTCTGAGTACTCCAATTTCCTCCCACATTCTTTTTTTCTGATATACCTACAATTTTCCTAAAAGACAGTGTCTGCTGGCTGTAGTAGTCAGAATAGCGTCTTAGCTTAACTTGTCCCTCTAACACCTTCACAGTGGTTGGCTTATTTTGCAACAAATGTTACAGTATGATGTAGATCTCATTAAATCCGAGAAAAAAGTTTCAATTCCAAAGAAAATTACTTGGCAGAGTGTCTAAGTAAAAAGCTAAATTCCAGTAAAATGGGTTCAGCACACAAAAGCAAAAGACTTAATTCTGTCTGCACAGCCTGGAGCTATTGCTATACAACCACAATAAAGGTTTACCTATAAGGGACAACAAGTATTCCAATTTCCTCCCACATTCTTTTTTTTTTTGCTGAAATACCATATCTACAATTTTCCTAAAAGAAAAAGGAATTACTTTTCATTCAATTCAATTGAGAAATCCAATTAAAAAAATTAAATTAAAATTGATTTATATAGCGCTTTTTACAATAGTACATTGTCTCAAAGCAGCGTTACAATATTATATTATTATATCTTAAATAATCCCAATCCCAAGTCAAGAAAGGCTAGGGCGACAGTCGAAAGGAAAAACTTCCTGAAAGTAGAAGGAAAGAAACCTTGGGACCAAGACTCAACAGGGGACCCATCCTCCTAAATGTTAATTAAATAAATACTTATTAAATATATTAAATTATAGCTAAATTATAGGAAAATAACAATTTAAATCAAATAACAAACCAATAATACAATTTAAATTAGTAGTTACAAAAATTAACTAAATTATATCAAAGAGTCCTCAGTGGGAGGCTCTTGGAAGGATATGGTCTCCTAATGTCCAAACGATAGGGAGGGAGTTACTGCACTCTCTAAATCTAACTAAAAGCCTGAATAAATAAGAATGTTTTTAGCATAGACTTAAAAATTTGGAGAGTGTCTGAATCTCTAACCAAAGTGGGAAGTTTATTCCATAGCTGGGGGGCCAAATATGAGAAAGCTTTTCCCCCTGCAGTGACTTTTTTCATTGTAAGTACTGAAAGAAGTCCTGCACCCTGTGAGCGAAGTCATTTTCATTAGTTGAACAAAATGACATTTAATGAAATCAGAAGTTTTTCATGAGTAAATATACAAAAATGTATTGAGTACTGTGACTATCCTAAGCTGTCAGTTTTTTATTACAGGCACTTTTACTCCGCCATTAATTAATGCTGTGTGTGTGTGTGTGTGTGTGTGTGTGTGTGTGTGTGTGTGTGTGTGTTTACTAACTTCAGTTAGTAAAAACTCAGATGTTGCCTTGATTTGCCATTATCAAGCCAAAATGACAGTTAAAGCTAGACTGCAAAACAAATGTGCCTGAACTAAAAAATATAGCAAAGAATTACAGAACTACTGAACTGGACTGGACTTTGGCACACGTTGTTAGTGCAGTGGCCATCCAGGTCCAGGGATCCCTGGTTCAATTCAAACTTGGAACTGTGTGGAGTTTGAAGGTCCTGTCTGTGTCCATGTGTGTTTCCTCCCACAGTCGAAAGAGGGGTTAGGTTAATTGGTTGCTCTAAATTGGCCAAATATGAATGTGACTGACTAATATTGGTGTAACATTGCTCCTGCCATAAATAGCCATTGATGCTAACGAATGCTAAATACTTGTAAATTAAATAAATATACATAAGAATAAAGAATAATTTACATAAGGTGGTACTGTGCTTTGTACGGCACAATTTTCACTTTTCCTGAAATACCAGAAAGAAAGCCTTAGTTTTGCCAAATGACAAGTAATCAAATCAGCCTTTTTTTTTTGTAAATTTGATAAGTTCAAAAGTTCCCTGTTTGAAACAGGTCATGATTTGATATGTATAAAGGAAAACATTATTCACTTGCAAAAATTAGGGGATATCTAAAAATGAGTATGAAGCTGTTAAAAATAGAAGCATTTGTTTTTATTTAATTAAACAGGATCATCAGAAAAACTAATGAAAAGTTAAAGAAAGTTGTTGGATTATGCAAACGAGATGCAAACTAAATTATTGTGATTTAGTAGTATGTGACATATTCATGGTGGTGATGAGAAGCATGTCAAACTGGACGAGAGTGCCACACATGACTGTTTAGTACGGCGTATGGTCACCTAAGACTGCTACTACAAACTGACAGTGATGGGGCATGGACAGGATCAGATTGCCCAGCAGTACTTGTGGGATCTCTCCCACTCTTGCTCCAGGGCATCTTCCAGCTTATGAATTGTTGTGGGAGGCATTAGACAGCCTGCCAGACATCTTCTTAGTACATCCCCAGCGTGTTCAATATAATTCAGGTCTGGAGAACATGAAGGCCAGCAAGATTCCTGCCTCCTACAGCATGTTATTGACAAGATTCACGCGATGGGGCCTTGCATTATAGACCATGAAAAGAAAGTTGCTTCCAACTGCCCCAACACAGGACCTTGTCTCGGTATCTGACCAACAATTTCTGTTGACTTGAAGCTCTTTACGACTACCAATGCTAATGACAGCCCAAACCGTGATTCCAAGGAGTCATTTTCTTGTATGAAACTTGGATTCTCCCATTTTCCTTGTTCACACCAAATCAGGATACTATGATTGTCAGACTGCAAACTGAGCTGGGACTCATTAGAGAAGAGGACAGTTGACCACTAATCATGGTTCAAATCTCAGTTATACCTAGCTACCACTGTTGGGATCTTGGAATGGGTCCTCAGCCAATTGTAAGACTTGTCACCTGTCACTTGTAAGTGTGGATGAGCTAAATTAATAAATTTAAGTGTCTTTGTGTTTAACAAAGACCTCTCGTCTAACAACCCTGAAAGTCATGTGTTCAAATTAATGGCATGAGATTGGCAGTGTGGATTGTGCAAGTACCCTGTTCTGTTAACAATGCAAAATGTTTAATTGTCTTCTGTATTCATTAAAGGAAGGTCATAGAACCTTAGAAGAACAACTGGAGATATGCCACAAAACCATTCCTTAAGATCTGAGTGGTCTTGACGATCAGAAGAGCAGTTCCAATAATTTCTTCAATAAATTCTTGTTTATTTTTGAACTACAAAACAGTTCTGAGTTTATGTAAACTGAAACACTGAAAAAAGTAATTATAAATCTAAAATCTAAAGACTATATTAGCTAAATAAATATATAGAAGACAATAAAAAAGAGAAAACAGATATAGAATTATTTACATATAACATCATAAATTGCAAGTTTGTCTGGATTGGAAAAGGTTGTTTGGGTTAACAAAGCCAGGTGCAAAAAAAAAGACAGTGATTTGCGAATAATGTTGACCATGTCAGTTGAGATGCATGGAAGATTCATGGAAGTAATATCTAATTAATCAGTAAATTACAAATATTAACAATTCCTTATTGCTGTTATCCGATCAACCACAGTTTATTGAATTTCTCCAGTTCCAGTTGCTTCGGATATTAAATTGGGTGCACATGCTTGTTTTAGTCCGGTCCCTCTTCTGGTTTATATATGCAATCATCATACGTTAGATCGAGTAACTCTTAGTTAAAATTGCTTGTTGTAGGTAATCATATTACTGGATTTGCATTTGATGCACTTCCCATGTGCTCGTCACTTACCTGCGCGGAGCCTAATGGATTGATCAGTGTTTTGTTTTGGGTACTTTTTTGTTTGGATTTTTTTTTCTTCAGATCAGCACCACGGACAGCTACATTTGTCTGTATTGTTATAAAGCAGTAGTCAAGAAAATTGACCAAACTCCCTTATAGAAAGCGAAATGACATCACGCTGTTGTTTATAAGCACGATTGTTGACCTTTTTATATACAATGTGCGAGAAAAAAGTTGTACCTCAGATAATTTGGACAATATAAACGATACACCTTTTAATAAATATGAGGGCATGGGCTGGATGCGTGTGATAAAGCTATTATAAGGCCATATAGTGAAATTATTACCACCTTGTCGGTGCAGATATATAGACAACCATTAGTAATTAAATTAACGATTAATGCTGGATTGTTCGAAAAGGTAAGACTTGGCCTGATTCGATGGATTTATAAGAACACTATCTAAAACATTGTGTATTTGATGGACAAATAAAGATTAAAGCTGATTCCGGCAAATAAGACTCATATTTCCAGCCAAGGAGTGTTTACATTGACTGATAGAAAAAGCATTTGTAAGCCACAGTCAGATGCATACATTAGCGGGTGAGAAGTGTGCATGTCTGACTTGACCCTTCTGTGCAACCCCTCCTGCAAACGATCAGCTTCTTCAGAACAGTTTGTCAAAACCCTAAGCCGTATTCCTTCATCTAGTTTTAAAACAACCCTTGCTATGACAAAATTCGGTTACCACTACTGCTGATTTTATTAAGTATTTAAAATTACTTGCTTCGAAGCATTATTGTGTTAAAATATGTAGAATATTTTCACGTTATAATTGTGCATCAGTGGGCTTATTTGGTCAGTTCGTGGAAATTGATCTAACCTGTAGGCCTGCAATACTGTACAGAACGCTGGTATTTCCATCATTTGCGTTGCTGAAAATGATCAAACGAATCTGAATTTTTGGGTCTGAACCACCATCGACTTAATTCTGATTTACATTCTCTTATGTGCCTATCTTTGGCTCTGAAACCTGCTATGGCATTGAAGACAATGGATTCAGTTTTGGATTTCAGTTGACAAAGTTTTTTTTAATAGCTATATGAAAGCGATTCTTTACGGGGCCTGCTTAATATACATGTAATTGATTGAGGGGATGACCTGCTATTCTAAATGTTATTGAGAGCAGCAAAACGCTCAAACTTGCAAATTACTCAGCGTGTATTTGATTTAATACCCCATTCATCATCATTATGGGTTGATAAGGCAGTTTAACCATTTCATTTTGTCTTAATGAGTTATGGTTAAATTAATCCATGTACAATATCTATATGAAAGTAACATTAAGAGAAACATTACTTTCAGGTGGCCAGTTTTTTAATTATAATTAATATTGGACTGCATTAACACATTTTAACCAAGCGTCCGTCCGTTTTAAAGAATAGCTTAGAACCACTGTGATCTTGTTTTTTATTATCAGTATTTTGCGAAGAAGAAAATTGTTACATTTTTTTAATGAATGGCGGCGCGTCGGACGGACAAAAATTGCCATTAGAGTACCGCAAGTACCACTGGTTCAGTGAAAAACCGTTGAATCGCTGTAACAGTCTTGACATCAAATGAAGCAATATGCAATTCTTATTTAGGTTAATGTATGCCATCCAATTGTACAACGTAAAATGTGCTATGCTGCCATTTTTCTTATTTTGGTGCTTCATCCTTAAAACGGCGGTGTGGTTAGGCCCCACGTGCTCCCTGTAGTTTCGTTCCTTGTCCTCCTCGCAGCAGCTGTCACCTCGCATTACTCGCAGTCAGCTAAATGAAACATTATTCTAAGCATATGCATCGTAATCAGTTCGGTCACACTTACAAGAACACGCGTTAATAAGGCAATCAATCACTGTGGAACAAGCGAGTTGTTCTGCAGCAGCTCATAAACAGTGTGTAATGAAGAATTGGAGGTTAGCATGACACGCGCTGATCAGATAATCAATGTCAAAGACGCAATGAATGTCAGTAAATGTAGTTTTCATGTCGTTTCTATAAAATCTTCAATTTACAACAAGCAGTTCAATTACCCAGAAAAATACAGTCAATTAAATTAGGGTGATTGGACAGTAGGAGAGGATCATCGATCTTTGCATTTCTATCTCACCAGTGGACATTTAATTTGGGTTTTCTATTAGCACCGAAATAAAGAAAATATAAAATATATTAAACAACCAGCAGATTTATTTTCTTGTCAGAAACTGCTCCCTTATGTTGATAGGCATGTTTCAAAATTTTATGATGCATTCTTTCTTTAGCCTTTTCACATTGGGTACAAAACTGATTGTGTTATTGTGGCCACGGGGTTTTCTTGCCTTCTGTCTTCTCCCGTTTAGTTCTCCATCCATCTCAATGCCTTTGTTGAAAGGTTTGTAATCCTTGCTGTAGTAAAGAGCATAGGAAGCCACGGCAATACATCAAATAGAAAGTTGAGCTTAATCCCATTTATTTAATGGGAACGTTAAAAAAGCAACTTATCTAATACCCCTGTGGCAATAGGGTGTATATTTAACTGAGCTGGAATTAACGACTGCATCAACGTGTATCATTTGGAGTTAATGTAAACATAGGCCTAATTATAAATTATGTGGTCGGAATTATTAGTAGCCGAGCTCTTGAAATTTCCTATCCTGTTTTTCTCGTATCGTTTAATTACTTTCATATTAATTTACTCTTCAGAGAAACATGGTTAAAGCAACACAATCATGCTTTCATGTAAGGACTTTTTAAAAAAGACTAGTTTTAATACCGCATGCAAATAACATGTTGACTTCTACAGAAACGGGATTATGTCAGCTTTATTCCTTAGAATTATGAAGATGTAGTATTGTAAATAGGGGAATATTTATGGATCAAAACAGAGACCCTTTTCACAAAACGTACATGTAATAAGTTATATGCACGAATGTATCTTCTCTGTGTATATAACTGGAAACTAAATTGTAATTATACAGTATCGATTATTTGTATTATTTGTTATTATGGTTTTATGGTTTTTCTGCGGGGAAAAAATTGTAACAAAGAAGAAAGTGTTTTTAAATATTTATTTTTCAAGAACAAACACCATCAATAAATAGCATAATATACATTTTATATTGCACATGTTTCTCAAGTGAAAATATGAAAATTCATACACTTGGTATATTTAAAATACAGAGACGTGATTTACAGAGTCATGAATCACAGCGACCCTGGGGAGAAAGGCAAACACAGGAATTGTATTACTCCCGAACAAACTATTTCTACAGCGACATTCAGCCCTTTGCACCCCATACTAACGTAAAAAACCCCTTAAACATTCGAGAATTTAACATTAATGGCATATGATCTATATACAATGCGTGTAATTCGTGTCTTGTGATATGTTCCGTATTTTTATATGCAGTGATGTAGATGGACTGTCATGGATTTCTCTGGCATTGAGTTTAAACATATACTTCTTATAGCACCTAGGACAAAATAAAATAAAACCAGTCATATGGACTCAGTACATGTCTAACTAATTTACTAAAATAAATAAATAAATAAATACACGTATAGTTTTCTATATTTTGATTGAAGTATATTTCTGAACGAGATGCATGTTATATCAAAATATCTCACCATTCGGAACAGACTATACAAGGGCTGCTTTTCAGTTGTTAAAATACGATGTTAATTGGGTGACGAAAAACATACATGCAAACCGAACTGGAGAACAACTTCTCTGAAGTTTGAGATTGTGTAGATGATTTCGTTACATTGTGAGTGATTTAAGCTCTTATTTAATGAGGCTGTTCGAATCGGCGGAACACATCTGACAGAAAATCAGAGAAATCAGTGTTCTGCCCACAACAACTGGAATTCCAACAAGAAGATTGGAAATAGGACTCTCCGGAAGGTGCGACTTTCAATAAATTCCTTCAGGTAACGAAAACCACGTCTGCTACTGTACAATATGCACTAAGAACAATGTGCACCTACACAAGATCCTTTATCTGACTCAGCTAATGACTTCCCACAGCGGATTGTTATGGTGTTACATAGGGTCTCAGAACAGTAAGCTTTCTTGCATTTTTGCCTTTGAAGGAGCTCCATCACGGTGGATGATTTCCATCATAATCTGTACATTAGTAACCACAAAAAATGACACTGTTAAAATAGGACAAGATCTCAGAACCTACAGCTTCGTAGTATCAAGGGAGTCCTTGCACAGCATCACTGTAATCCTCAGCCTGGTACCTTACAAACACTAAAATCTGCTCATGCGCCGTATTTTCTCAGGAAGACTGAGGTGTGTGACATGGCGATAATTATGTTCATATTAAATGTAGAAATGTCTAAAATTATGAGCTAGTATATAAACTGCCTAAAGAAGTAGCATACCGTGTGTATTTAGTCTCGGTGTATTTAGCATGTTGATACATAGATCTGAGACGCCTGTTCCGACTACAATAATTTAAGAGTTGTAGGCCTATACCGTTATCTTTTTTGTCAGTTTGTTTGTTTGTTTGATAATGGGCTTGCTTTGGATGGCTTGAGAAGTTCTTATAATTTTGAACGGGATAACAAAACACAATACGATCAAATAAAAAAAATGTTCAAATGGCAAGTTATCTATTTAGTGCGGTTTCATCTCTCTGATCTGGGGAGGGCACTGCGGCTTTGCTCAAAACAGCAGCGGAATAGGGTAGAAATCCGCTCTCAGACCTGGGCACACTCGCCGTGCATGTGAAGTCCGAGCCTGTGGTACGGCCACCGAGCGCACCGCCGCTGTGGCAGCTGAGGCAGGAACATGGGCTGGCTGTGGGTGCGCTGACCGCCGCTGCTGCCGCCGCCGCCGCTGCCGCCGCAGAACTGTTAAGACCTGCCGGCGACTGGTACAGTCCGGGGTGCCGGAAACTGCAGAGCAACTCAGGACGTGAGTACGGATGGGAAAGAGCGCGGAAAGTATCTAGGGGTCGGATGGAAGTGGCAAAAGGCGATGACGCAGCTCCTGAAGCCGCGGCTGCCGCGGCGGCGGCCGTTACACCAACGTGAGGGTAGTAGTGCATTGGTATGTGAGAGTGGAACGGGTACGGCAGGCTTCCGGTGGCGGCTGCGTGCGTCATCATGTAAGTGTAAAAGCTTGGATCGGCCGGATGTGGCCAGGACATCGCCAAACGCTGCCTCTTGTCCTTCATTCGCCGGTTCTGGAACCACACCTACACACACGCACGCCCACACACATGCAGACAACACAGTAAGACTTCTGTTTATTTTGTTCACTTGTGCAATTTCCATTAAAAAAGACACAGGCAACTTTATTGTGAGGATTCTTGCATTCGACATTTGTCTTATTCGTTGTTAGAACTAACAAAATCACTAAGTACGATCAAAACTGTGAGGACATTACGACACGCTTTAAAAGACACACATACCAAACCAAACTGGAATCAATAAATATAATAATAAATATAAAATTATTTAATACATATAGTTAAATGTGCCTAAAATATTTATCAAATTAAACTACAAATTGATCAGCTAGAGTCACATTCAGCTACAGTTTTCTTACATAGGTATAATCATAACATACGTAGATAGATAGATAGATAGATAGATAGATAGATAGATAGATAGATAGATAGATAGATAGATTTAAATGTGTAGTAATATATTATATTTAATAATATGTTTCAACACAGTAAACACTGTAAAAATACCTTTATTGTTGTTTCTGGTAGGTTTAACGCTGCAGCTAGTTCACATCTCCTTGGCCTTGAAACGTAGTTTTCCCTGTAAAATTCTTTTTCCAGTCTACCGATTTGTTCCCTGGTGAACGCAGTCCGGTACCGACGCACCTGGTCCGAGTTCGAATTGGTCGAGCTGCCGATAGAGTTTCCGTTGTGATTGGAGACAGATGATGAGCTCGAATTAGAGGAACCCGAATTACTATCAGAAAAACCTAATAACATCAAAAAACAAAACAAAAAAACACAAATATGAAACGTTAAGAATGTAACAAATGTGTTAATATGTAATTGTAAAGGTGAACAATAAAGATAATTTTAAATATTTTTCGCGTAATTCACACAGCCATAGTTTTTCATGTTTAAAAGCGTGCCAAATTTTAAAGCAATCAAACGACACCAATGCTATCATAGAATTCAATGTTTCTGAATTATATATAATTATATTTTAATTATATTTAAATGTTATGGCATATTAAATATGATTGTATAATATTTGTTGTAACCTTTATTACTTACAATTAATATTTCCTGTAAGTATTTAAATAATATTGTTACCTATTCTTAAAGTGCACAACAGTCAAGGCATAACGTAGCCTGCTTGGCAATAAAACACAAATATTTAAAGACGTATATAAAAACACAAGTGCATTTTGATCCGGCAAGGGTTAATTATAATAATTAACTCTCTTTATATATATATATATATATATATATATATATATATATGTATTTTATTTATATATATCTTTACAAAAATCTCTGACAAAAATTAGCCTCCTTGCTTGTTAGTAATATCTTCTGTTAAGCTAGAAAATATATCTGCTATAACGTTAAAATAACAAAACCATAAATAGGAGGTTTAAACGAAATAAAAGGCCTGTAAGCATTACCTTTATTGTTATTTTCCTTGTGTTGGCTGACACTGCCCGGGGAGCGATGAGAGGCGCAACCCACTTCTACATCGCTGTTCATTTCGGAGTCGGTAGAAACTTCAGGATACAGACTCGCCTTCTTCCTGTTTTCCGAGGACGATATTTCAGCAGAAGAGCTGTTGTCACTGGCGTGGTGGTTTCCGAACAAGTTTTCGATTTCGAATTTACCTTTACTGGGCACCTCGCTTAGGCTAGCGTGTAGAGAAGCGGACGTGATTCTTGGGCTCAGTCGCCCAGCATGCTGAGAATTTTCAAGGGCCTCCAGCACCGCGTTTCCGCTTGACTCAGAAAGATTCGGCAGTCGCTTGCCTGGCACTGGACTTTGCAGCCCTCTTTCCATCAGTATCATTTCTTTCCTTATCCTCTCCATCATGAAACCGAGCACAAAAATAAGCAAAAGTCCCGGCGCTGCTGGTACGTACTCCTACGGATCCGCTCTTAGCTCTGAAACCGACTAAAAAATATAACACCTTTATGAGCCGGACGAAAGACAGAAAGAATTAGACAGATGACAAAGCGAGCAACGACTGGCTGCTCAAAATGACCCGTGCATCCTCTCCGGTCTGAAATGTCATTCATCAAAAAAGTGGTTCGCAGCTTCGTCGTTAAAAGTGCACGTGACGCAACTCGAACGATCATTTATTGTAACAGTTTATAAGCAAATAAATAGGAGCGAGATTGTCAGAAGAATGATGGAGTCGGGCCGCGCTCGCTCATAGCCTCATATCCAGGTGGAGGGAGAGAGGAGAAGTGAGTAGAGGATCTGCTGTCCCATCGCTGATCTGCTCCTACTTCAGATGGCTCATGGGTTTGGCCTCTGGGGTGAAATTGACAGTCTGATTAATAAAATGAATGCGGCAACATTTCCCTCTTCATTTAGGTATATCATTATGCTTTGATTCTCTATTGTTCCTCCCTTCTTCTCCCTTCTGCTCTCCCCCTCTGCCTCTCTCTCACTCTTTTTTTTCTTTTTAGTCGACTCTTTTACTCAAACGTTTTGAAAACATGGTGCTGCATGTTTTATTCCAGAGCGTTGGCGGTTGTTAGATAGGATAACCGTTTTTTTACATCTCGCTCTCTCTTAGAAAAAGGGTAACCAAATTTCCGTGTGGAATAATATCTCACGCAAAAGAAGTCAAGATATCTGTCGTCTTAAAAAATACACAATATAAAAGTTTTGAATTTACAACCGCACACAGTCTGTTAATATTTTAAATTCAATTACATAAACAGTCCCCTTTCTCCGTATTTGATTGCGATGAGGGTAAGAAATAGTACACGAGAATGCATTTAAAATAATTACGTCTTCAGCACGTATAGCCTACTCCTCATTGCAATTCATTATGTTCGCAAAACAACAACACCAACAACAACAAGAAAAACCAACAACAAAAGCTCGAAATAATGTATTTTAAGCTAAACATTGCCTATTCGTGCAGGTCACAATTATAATAGCTATTTGCTGTAACATTCAAATTCGTCTAGTCCGTTTCCTCATCTGGTTACAAAATTCCTCATGTGCTTACTGACATATGATGAACATGTGCTGTTCATCAGTCCAGATCAAATGTGCGTTCGGCGTAGGGAATGGCTTATAAAGTTATGGTATAACGCACTGCTAAGACTAGTCGTCTGTTTTGGGGGGGAAAGACTGACTGCACGTTCTCTGGCGCCCCCAACAGCCTTTATTTAAAGTAACAATTAATTCAGACGAATATTAGAAATGATACCCGGTGCGTTTCCTGTTAACGATCACTCTTAGCGATTTACGAACAGCATTAACAACGAATACTTATTACGAGTGTTTCCCAAGAGCCCTGATCTCCAAAATTACGAACAAGGTTTTAAGTAGTTATATGTTGACTACACATCTGAGTCTGCGCTGTAAAAGAAACCTGACACACGAAACAGGTACATTTTGTCACTATTTTACCATAAACCTCTCACTAGCTAGTAAGTATTTGAATTACTGTATAAACAAATTAATTGTGTGATTCACATAAACGAAATGATTTAAACCATGTGATAAAATTAAATACTAGCCTACATGTTCCGAATCACGGATCGTCACAGTGGGATAAATTAATTTAATACTAGGAACTATATAATTCACACGATAGTTTATTTTTGTTTACACTTGATGTATTCTACGCGTATTGTACGTTCTCAATAACAACACAGAACATTATGAACTGTGATCATGGTTGATTCTTTAACTGTTGGGACTTGCACCAAAACTTTAATGGTAGAAAATGTGTGTGTGTGTGTGTGTGTGTGTGTGTGTGTGTGTGTGTGTGTGTGTGTGTGTGTGTGTGTGTGTGTGTG
>JAUZST010002936.1:0-17571 GCA_034779995.1 Parotocinclus haroldoi
CACACACACACACACACACACACACACACACACACACACACACACACACACACACACACACACACACACACAGCCTTGGTAAACATGTTTTGATAGCTTTCTGTTGGCATAGTGAACACTGTAGATAATTACACCCAAGACTAACCTACCAATGTTCCTTATGGGGACCAGCAAAATTCCCCTACCGAAAAATGTCAGACCTTTCTATCGATTTTGGAATGCTTGTTCCTCAAAATTTTTTAGCATACACAATCAATCACAACTGCACACTTTAATGAGACCAGTTGACTTAACACGTCCTGAAAACAGGGAGTACCTAAAAATTCCACAAAGACTTGTGGACAACATGAAAATCAATTCAGGGATTTCTTTAGCTCTGAGGAGACACCATCTCCGAGCCATCAATTCTTTCTCATCTTTAATTGGTGAAGTTTGACAAGGCAGCCTGTTCATGACAAGTGCAAAACCCAAAACAGCTGTTCTTATTCCATTACCACCTTTTACGTGCTGCAATAGGTCATGGACTCATCGGTACATTCTAACCTGTTTCAGCCCTGACTGGAAAGGCGAGTGAAACCTAAGAAGGTGACATAATCTGGAAGTTATAGTTGTAACCTGAATCATCAGACCTGAGTGGGGACTAACAATATTCATTTATCAGATTTATTTCACATAATAAAACAAGTGGGATACTGTTTTAATACTTTAAAGTATAAAAACAATTCCTAGAAACCTGACACTCAAACACTGCATTCCAAAACCATAGGCCATGGAGTTGGACCACCTGGAAAGGCTTTCTGCTATATTTGGAAATTACCGTCTGGATTAACTTTCATTTATTCATTAGTCTCAGTCAGTGTTTCAACTCACCCCAAAGGGTTGTGTGAACCTGAGGTCAGGGTAATGTACATTCAAGTCAGGTGGTTCTGCACCATATTCAGACTTCACATACACTTAGTTTCACAAAACATTATTGTATGCTATAGCTTTCAAGACCCGAAATAACCTAAAACTGTCACCTTACACTTACCCTTATTAATTCAGAAAGGTAGAATTCTTCCACCTGGTAAATCCATATTCATCCATCACTTGAGTTGTCACCTATCAGGAAGTAGTTCCCGGTTCCAGCATGCAGTTCATAAGCCATTAGAAACATATGCTATAAAATTTGTAAATATGTTGGAAATAGTTGATAGCTTGATTTTAATGGTTTAATGGTTAATTTCATTTTTGAATGACCATGTGAAACCATGTTATTATTTATGTCAGTAAAACACATAGTGAAGGATTATATTCATATTCTCATTGGTTTTATGCAAGTTCATACCTGAGGATGGTTGTATTAAAACAGAACCACTTGTAGATGGCACATCTAAACTTTTATTTGATTTATGTTATTTAAAAAACATTGTTAAAAATTCTTTAATGTATTCAGACAGAAAATCGTCTCAGAACCCCTCATTTGTCATAATTATTTATATTAATTATTTTACAACAGACCATTGTGTTAAAGCAGCTTTACAACTATCTAGGACCAGAGCATCAATTGAGCAAGTGAAACAGTGGCAAGGATTTCCCAGCGTAATAACAACAATTACAGTTGACCAATCCATATAACAAATACAACAAACTATAAACAGACTATCTTGATATGGTGGCATCAGTCCTATGATGGAAGTCACCAAACTCATCGGTGAACATGTCTCATCAGTGATTTACATTCACTGTTTGGAAATTACATGATGGCATTAAATAGCTTTAATAGCTGAGTGTATGCATCAAATGACTGTTGTAGCCTAGCGGTTAAGGTACTGGACTCTGGACCAGAAGATCCAGGGTTCAAATCCCTACCACAGTTGCTTGGATTGTAAGACTGTATCAGTTGTAAGTCGCTCTGGATAAGGGCGTCTCCTAAATAATGTAAATGTATATATTTATACTTAAAACATATACAATGAATATGTGCTTTTTGAACTTCATGGCAAGTGATAACTGCATCTCAGATTCAATAATCAATTATTTATCATATTTGCATGTAAATGTTAAGTTTGTATAGTCTGTAGAGGGAGAAATAAAACAATAACAGATAGCAATGGCAGTCTGAGTAGTTAGAGGCTCAGGATATGCCCACTCCCAATGGATATTTTCCATTTGTACAAAGTTTGCTTTTAGGGTGTGACTCATGTCCAGTCTGTTACGCACAGTTTTTGGATTCAAACACAGCATGTTCCAATACTGCTAAACACAAAATATGGAAGTTATTGTAACTCATGCCATGTTAATGCCATGTTGTTTCTTCATTGCTCTACATTACATGCATACATTACATTACTCCATGCTTTGTGTTGATCTGTGGGTGACATTTTACAGCATTTAAGGTTCATCTGATCAATACCTGTTTGCTGTCACAGCTGAGGCCCTACAAAATATCATAATTTATAACGTGAAATAAAAATTGGTATTTTATCTCTGGATGTAGAGATGTAAACAGAATATTGCAAAGACACTGCATAGCATACAGTATAAATCCCAGTGTACTGAACTCATAATTATCATATTTGACATAATTCCTATATAAAGATTCCTATTTTATTTTGGACAAGAGGTTGGTCTAACTTGATTGATGTGTTTATAGAGATTTGTTGTGCAAGTTAAAAATGCTTCTGTGTATATATCTTTTTCATACAGTTTTCCTGTGAAAAATACCCTCTATATTAACATAACCATAACCTAACAGAATATTTGACTATGGTATGCGTGTTCAACGTCCATTTCTAATGCAGACCATTTTAATGCAGACGTTAAATAGCGCACCCCTGAACACCAGGTGTTGTTGAAACTGAGAACCAAACTAAACTGTGGACTCAGTGACTCATCCATTTGAAAAGGTTATTGATCTGAGCAGGATGGGTTTCACTCAAAGGCAAAACCACAGCAAACTTTGATAAGCTGGTTGTTTTTGGTATGCAGTTTTTGACAAGTGCGGAAAGCAGTTTAATACATCTATGTGAAATATATTGCAAATATAATTAAATAAAGTAATTCTAAAGCAGTAAATTATATGAAAACCCTTTAAAGGTAACCATTGCACATTTATATACAATGCATATTAATGTTTATAGCAGTAGGAATTGGGACACTAACACTGGATTATGATTAAACCCTTAAGAGAAGCAGAATTAGACATAGACGGTATTCAGCTGTTGTTTTTTTTCTTGTAAATGTACAATTTTATATATGGGCTGGTCTTAGATTGATATTCTGAGTTCTAACATCCAACATGCTTGTGTGTCCATTCTGTCTTTTATGGAATATCTGAAATCAGTATATCATCCAAGTTCTGTCTTTTTGCATAGCATGCAAATGGTCTGTATAGATGAATAGATACACATTTTTCACAAGTAAATAACTGCTCTAGTCTGTGTTCTGTTTAGAACCCATCCCTTGCTGTTTCTCTGGCCTTGAACAATAAAGAACATTTTATTTTCTAAGCCTATATTTACAGTCAAAAGCCAACAGTCAAGACCTGAATGGACTGTTTATTTAATACAGTGTGCCGGACATTTTATGGCACGAGTTTGCAATTAATTCCATTCAAAATCTCTGATGGATATGGTTTGAAATTTCAAAATGTTTTAAAAAGAGAGATGAAAAAGTTTCTACTCTAACTGTTGTTTATGGCTTTGATTGAGCCATTACTCATGTCAACAGGCAACAACACCACCTGGCATCACCACTTGCAAGTGACATGACCACTCATGAATTTTCTCGCGGCATGCCGCTGCAACGCCTCTCTCCTTGCTCTTGATGGGTGTTTTATGAGCTTGTCATGGAAGCCAAGTAAATAATATTCAAACCATACTGAAAATGTACACTGTGATTGAGTTATGATTTAGATATGGAACAATTATGGTGAATGAGTCACAGGACGAATTAGCTGAAATGTACTCTCCAGCCTCCTGTTTAACCTTATATGCCTCATTTTTTTGTCTTTCAAAGCAAATCACAGAACTGAAAAGCTGCCAGGCCTGTGCTGGTCTCATTTTGTGTTTAAGAAAAAGTTGTATGGGCACAACTTTGAATGAGAAAAATACAGAATATCCCTGTAAGTGGGTGACCCCTTGTAAAATATACAAATTGGTATTCTACTTAGAATTTCTGAATGTCTGTAAACTGAAGACCTTAAAAGGTCAACAAAACAAATTTATGACAGCAAGTAGCCGTATGGAGTTTTGCCAAAAACATAACTTCAGGTGCCCTTCATTTAACAAAACATTTAATTCGGAACAGCCAACTGCCGTTTTCATTTCTGTATTTGTATCAGATAGGACTGCAGCATTAGAATAATCACTGAACAGAAAAGACAACAACACTGTAAATCTGGCAAAACCCAACAGACATTCTCCCCATGGAAACAATCAACTTCAAGTTACAAAAGCACTATACATTTTACACACAATTGACTAAATATACATTAGAAACACTGATATAATGACAGAGATTATAGAGGGCTGTATTGAGGTCACTGGCGTTCCCCAGCATTGTTACTAGAATACTTTGTCACATTCTAGTAAGATTATTGTACCTATCAAAAATCTCTATACATTCATAATTCTCTTAATATTGTTATATTAGTATAATATTTAAACTTGTACTTTAGAACAATATTATGCAATGTTCTTTTGACAGTTTAGTACAACATTGACTAAAAACTGAATAGCAAATGTATGACTGGTTCACATTATACATAAGCGTTACATTTACAGTAGATGTAGCCTGTAGAATATGCATGCATGTAGAGACCTGCACTACAAAACAACATATGTTGTTATGATTTTATCTCAGTGAATTTCCCTATTTTACAGTGACAACCAAATGGTGATACAATTCTCAGGAATTTTCTTACTTCTGACCAAAGGTTTTGATGGAGAGATGATTATCGAATAGTATTCTATTCCATTATTCCATTATTCCAGTTCCATATCCGGAATGTAATATAATAATAATGATAATAATAATAATAGATACTGTATATATCAGAGTAGGCTACATTTATCATGTTTAAAACATGACTGTGGCCATGGCCATCTTATAATAAAAGTATTTAACGTCCCATATAACTTATTGAATAATACACTGACAGTAAAAAAAAGAAAACATTATTGAGTGACCCTGGCTTTTCCTCACTACATTTCCCAGTGCTTATCACCCCCATGTGACTCCCCTCTTCACGCACCTGAATCATGTTCAGTTCTGTGTTCACACCTAACATCTTTCCAGTAAATAAGCAGTATGTTAGTGGGTAAAGGTACATGTTTAATGAGGTTACAGACATTAAAATTAGAAATATTTCGCATAAGACTATACTTCCCTTTCAGCATTTTGCTAGGTTCATGTTTCTGTACATTTTATCTTGTAATTTATTTTGCTAAAAAGCAATTTTTAGCAAGTCTTAAATAGTGTAATACCTAGAATGTACAACAGATATTAAATGCTAAATAATACAGATTTATAATACAGAAACCAGAAGCACACCATAGATATAGAGGACCACAGCCATACACCCATAAGGAAGAAGTTGATTTCATTACAGTTTATCATCTGCTAATCAGCATTTACAGCTTTTATATCAGTGGCCCACATCATGCTTCCAAGAAATAAACCACCATGCATATAATATTACAGCACCCAAAAACCCAGCTTGTACATTATTTGAATAACTACAATGTCTTCACATGGCAAAGTGTTACTTATAAAGTTATTCCTACATCAGTGTTTGCCTCTGAGAATTATGAAAGTCACAAGAAAGCAAATGGGGACAGATGCAGTACAGCGGTTAAGAATCTGCACTAATAAAAATTACAGCTTTGCCAGACTACTACTGTTGGGCCGTTAATTGAGACCCTAAACATCAAGTTTTCAGTTGGTCTTATTGGGGCTGTCGGCTAAATGCTATAAATGCAAAATGGTTGCCATTAAGAATTGCTTTGTGTGTGTGAATTGTTATATCCTGAGATGAGTGAAATGAATCTCAGGCACTATAAAGAGTTTCTGGCTCTGTTACACAATGTGATATAGTCATGGCCTGTAATTTTACAGACAAGCAAAGAGTGTGTATTCAACAGTGATACATGCCTGTAGGCAGGATATACAGAACAGCTGCTTCTCTCCACCAAAAATCCCCTGAGCATGATGGATGCTCAAAGCAAAGTATTAATGAGTGAGGAGGACAGCTGCTGTCTGCTCCCCAGATAAGGCTTAACTCACCAAGCTGCAAAGCAAACCTGTACCTCAGTCCCATGGCAGGGAGTTTGTGATCTGTTATTTTAATATAACAAGAGCTGTGCTATGCTGCAGTAAACAGACCCCATAAGGTTAGGCTGAACGTAAATGCACAAAAATGGTCAATCCAGCCCTCTGCTTGTAGACGTTTAAGTACATTTGAGCTCTTTGCACAGGTGGGCCTCAACGTCAATCTCCTGCAGTGTAGTTGGGACAAATATAGTGTCTGTGCAAATCACCCATCCAGATGCACCCTGTCACTCACCATTGCAGGCTGTTAACAGTCTCACTTACAGTTAGTGCTCCAGCATATCACTGGTAACTTGAGAAGAAGGCAAAAGTGGAGAAAGCTTATTACTGATTGGATTTCCATTATTATATGCACAAATGGCACTCACAGACTCAGTTTTACCTTATTATGGCAGTAAATAGTGTTATCACTGTTAACAATCGATTTAAATGAGGAACTATGAGTAAAATAACCTCTGCGTAGGTTGAGTATTTTGAGTCTATTTGAGATTGAGCATCTGATTGAACTGGTAAAAGCATATTCTATTCAACTAAACAACAGGCTAGCTAGTCATGGAAGTGTAACACCAAGTGTTGGGTAAATTATATCTACTTGTTGTAGTATTAAGTATAGATTAAGTAGATTCACCTTAATCTAAAGGTCACTTACTGTAACATAATATCTACATTCAAAAATTATTCATGTGGTGCCACCATCTCTACTGCTTGACCTCATTCAACATTTTCATGTCCTGGAGTCTTGGTAATGCAAATAAAACGTCCAAATCCCAAAGTAAATATCTCTTCTATCTCAAATACTGCTGCGCAGTACTACATTATGGTGCCTATGAGGCTAAAAAAATATAATCCATTAATATTTCTACTTCTTAAAGGGCCAGTAAACGCTGGTTACAATTTAATACATCCCTCTTTAAATCACAGGTCCTGGATTGAGAACTAAACATGGTCCCTTGGCTGTAAAACAGGGACTGCTTTGCTATGTTGATCAGTTAACAAACTTGCTCTTGCTCATGTGCTGTACCTGGAGTCAACCTGGCTCACTCCTGCAGACCCAGTACTCTGTCCCTGAATGGCAAGGATTATTATAAGGGACAAAGAGTGGTGGGTAAATACTGGTAAGGGGCTGCTCCAGTCACTGGTGGCATTGGCAGTTTAAGCACAGGAATTTGTAGGCCATTGGTCTGTAAATGGTAGCGCGAGTTAAGGTTGATTGTGATGCCAGCTTCCATGAATGCACCCCAGATAGCGGAGATAAATTGGCAGCCATAATGTGTGTTTCTCAGTCCTGGTCCTGGAGCCCCTGGATTAGGCAGGAAAGGCAGGAGGTGCAGGAGATGCCTGTGTATATGGGCTACAATGATGCTTGATAGTTTGTGGACTCTTTAGAATTTACATCATTTCTTTATAAATATGCCATTAAACTTATATGGTCACCAGTGATGTGTAAGAGCTGATCTTCAGAAAAGCTACCAGTTTAACAAAGTTTGAGAAAATTGCTTTCTGAGCCAGAGCTGAGCAAAACAATGAGAAATAAGCAGCAGACACACAAGCCGTCCACTAAGCAGCAATGATGAGAGACAAAATCCAACTTTGCGAGGGTAAAAAGCATAGACTTCCGTTTTAGAAAGCAGAAAAGCTGTAGGTGATGACAGCATGTGCTATGCAGCTGGTCAAATTTGATGGACAATTTAATGAGGGAGTCATGGGTGAAATACTGTAGGTAGGTGGCCAGTTTGAAGTAATGGTTAACCAGTAAAGTAATCTTGGGAAAGCCCAGAGTCAGTGGTCGCTTGGACATGAAAAATTGTGTTTTGATCGTTAGGTGTGAAATGTTCAGAGATGCAAGGTGGCAGGCTTGCCGATCACTCTCAAAGCTCAGAAAAATATCTATAATGTTCAACATCTTATTGGTATACTTACTTTTGTTGCCAGTGGTTTAGACATGAATGGTTCAGCAATAATACACTTAAACAAACTGTAGACTGACTACTTTAAATTGTATCAAATTTTCATGCCATGAAACAACATAAAACAGTTACAAAAATGTAAAGGGTGTTTTAGTTACTTTTATGAGATGTGTTACATGCTATATACAGTTGCAAGAAAAAAGTATGTGAACCCTTTGGGATTACTTGGATTTCTGCATAAACTGGTCATTAAATGTGTTCTGATCTTCATCTAAATCACAACAATAGACAAACACAGTCTGCTTAAACTTATACCACACAAAATTATATGTTTACATGGTTTTATTGAACACAACATGTAAACATCCACAGTGCAGGGTGGAAAAAGTAAGTGAGCCTTTGGATTTTATAACTGGTTGACCCTCATTTGGCAGCAATAACCTCAACCAAATGTTTCCTGTAGTTGCAGATCAGACCTGCACAACGGTCAGGAAGAATTTTGGACCATTCCTTTTCACAAAACTGTTTCAGTTCAGCAATATTGTTGGGATATCCGGTGTGAATCGCTCTCCTGAGGTCATGCCACAGCATCTCAATTGGGTTTTTCTTGCAACTGTATGCATGTGTGTGTATATATATATATATATATATACATATAATATATATATAAGTTATACATATATATATATATATATATATATATATATATAAAAGGTATTCCTAGTAGTGTGCTATTTTGTTAAGACAGGAAATTAATTAATTGATTAATTTTTAAATTATATTTTAAAAAAATTATTTAATGGTAATGAAATTTCATGTCTATTTAGTCCTGGAAAGAGTTGCTTGAAGCACACAAAACCATGACCTGCAATGTGTCCTTGAAAATTCATTTTCTGCATACACAACTGGGCATCCTCCCTGCTGACCTTGGTGCAATCATTAACTAACTCAGTGAAACTTTTAATGGTTGATAGTATTTACCGGGGCCTTGTGTTCATGGAAAATGTGTATCAACGCAACTGGAATCTGTCATGGCTGACATCGCCTGCAAAACATTTCAAGCCAAGCTGAATGAACATAATGTGTCAGCATCAATATATCACTGAACATAATGCAATTTAATGTGATTAAATTCAATACACATATTTAAATTCCTATGCGATGCAGCAATCTGAAATTAGTTTTGTTTTAAACTTGACATTATCTTGACATCTTTCAAGTAGCAAAAAAATGTTGTGCAGTGGGATCCAAAACATATCTCAAATTCAAACTACAAAAAAAAAATATCTTCACTCACTATGAGTATATGTGGGTGAATTTAAAACTTTTTGTGCACCAAAGACCACCAGACAGCATGTATTAATTAATTGTTAATTATACATTATGCAAGGAAGGGAGGAAAACATTCTAAATTAATAGGCTATAAGCTGCTTTTTGTTACTATATATAGACTGCCATAATGCAGAATGCTGTTAAACACATTTGCAGAGGTTGTGTTAACTTCAAGTTGTTAAGAAAATCAGCAAAAGATGTTTATTTAACATGGATGCCCATAATATGGGACATGACTTGTAACATGATACATAATGTCAGTATGGCTTATGGTTATTTATTTACAGTATTCTAAGCACACCCTGTGACTGTAGCTAGGGCAGTGTTAGTGACAGGTGGATAAACATGTTTTAATAAATAGGCAGGTCCTCGTGAGATTAACATGTTCCAGAGATGCATGCAGTGGAAAAGTACCAACTAGGAAATGGATGTCCACTGTAGAGTTGTTCACAATGAAAAGCATTCAAAGGGTCAGCCGCCTATCTATTATATCTTGCTGTACACTTCAGTGAGCAGATGTGTCACTCAGGGCAGCTGAGTTCAGAAAGCGAAGTTCAGAAAGCACCTCATTCATCAGGAAACACAGGTGCAGACTCAAACACGTGTGGAGTTTTGAATAGACTTCACTGTTGCATCTTCTCTTTCAACATGATAGGCCAAAGTAAGTGGGGCCTTTGGGAATAACACTGAATTTAGTGGAGTTGCTTCTTAGTGTTTCCAACACCTACAGTCAAGGATTGACTGAGAGATAATACCAATGCCAAGATACTTGGTCATAATTATGTCAAGATTTCTTACCAAGCCAATTTCAAATGTATAAATATCAATTTATACATTGAGGCAGAATTTTGTGAAACTTACAACATAAGATATAAAACAGGACAACAAAGTATTATTTTTTAGCCATTTTATTCATTTTTCCCCTTTCTTTTGTATGTATATGGTATGCCTATCCCTTTTAGACGTTACTTGATTTAAGAGTGAAATGAGAAATGAGAGTAATAAAAGAGTAGAAATTATTTTTGTGTTATGTCACTACCGCTCAAAATCTTGGGATCACTTGCAAATTTCTCTTTTCCAAATAAAAACACATTTTCATACAATTCACATACAATTTGTCCATTCCACAATTAATTTAAATGTATTGGATGATTTTAAAATAATGTTAAAAAAAATTAAAATATGTTTACGTTAAGGCATATTTTTATAGAGGCCTATTTTGCATGTAGTACAAATTATCAGCAATTCTCAGTCCTCGGCCTCAATTACCTGGTATCGCTGCCCATCCAAATTAATAATGTTATTAAGTGAATTTGGTTTGTGAATTTGGTCAATTTCGTTGCGCAGCTGAAAAACGTTATTCTAACAAGGAGGTGTGGCATTCTACATTAGTTCATTATCTGGAGCAGCAATAGTTGTTGACTGGCTTACAGGCGTGAAATGGTCAGAAAGAAACAACTTCTTTAGAGACCCATCAGTCTATTATTGCGTTAAGAAAGAAAGGCTACTCAATGTGAAATATTGCAAGAAACTGAAAATCTCACCATGCTCTTAACTAATCCCATCACAGAGTAGCACAAACTGGCTCCAACAACAATCAAAAAGGGAGTGGGAGGTACCAATGCACAACTGTGAAACAAGATAAATATCTTAGAGTGTGCAGTTTGAGACAAGATGCCTCACAGGTTGTCAACTGACAGCTGCACTTAATCGAATCTGTCAAACACCAGTGTCAGCATCAACAGTGAAGAGGTTTTAGAGAACTTCAGGATGCTGGACTTCAAGGAAGTATTGCCAAGAAAAAGCTATACCTTATACTGGCCAATAAAAAGAAAAACATACGATGGGCCAAGAAGAAAAGACATTGGATAGCAGAACATTTGTGAGGCACAGAAACAATGAAAATATGAAGACCAATGCTTAACTGCCATATATCAAGCATGGTGGAGGTCTGGGGATGCTTCAGATGTAGTAAAATAGGATACTGAGTGGAATGGATCTTGAAGAAGGAAGGCTACCACAAGATTTTGCAACATCATGCCATATGCTGTGGACAACATTTGACTGGGGTCAGTTTCATCCAACAACAGTATAATGACCAAAACGTGTCAGCAATATTTAAGAAATAAGGAGACAGGACAGTCTCTGGAGATGAACCCTATTAAGCTATTGTGGGAGTAGCTTGACTATATGGTACAGAGGAAGGATCATGAGGTGAAATCACATCACATTACCTTGAAAAATGGACAGCTAGAATACCTAGGGTCTGCCAGGCTGCGATTGCTGCAAAATGTTACTTTTTGATTTAGGCAAAATTTGAAGTACATAATTACCATAAAAGCAATATTTTTTACTCTGACAATGTCTGTGTGTCCTGTTTATTTACTATATTCCCTAATCCCATGTGTCTCTCTATTGAAAACAAGAAACTTTCAGTGATTCCAAATGTATGAGCGGTACTATAGATATATCAGCAGAAATGAACAACAATAACATTTATTCTTGTTTCTTTTAAATGAAGATACAAGTAATAAGCTGTTTTCTCATCCATTGCTCACTCTGGCATGGTTTCACCCTCCAGTGCTTTCATGTGGCCAAAACCACTGGCTTGTCACTCTGCACCTGTGTATAAAGCTTGCCGTCATGTGACTGCAAAATCCTGATCGAAATGTACATTGCATGTTATGCTCTTATCTATAGTAATGTCATACAATTCGATTTTAGTCCTCCAAGAAATGAGAGCCCAAAAAATTTGCCAAACTTATGCAGGCACCTAAACATTATAACCATTCGTTAAGTTTTTGATAAATATTTCATTGCAACTCCAAGGATGGTATATGCATCCAGTCTAGCTGAGCTAATGAAGCATGAATCATCACAGCAGTGAATGTTTCCACTGTTATAGTCCAGTTATGGTGTACATTACACCATGTAAGCTAAACCTTACCATTGAGCATGGTGATCTTATACATTTGCATATTTGGCCATGGACTCGTTCACAATCAAAACGTATTATGTGATAATGTTACAGATATTGTTAATATGCATGTATAATTTGCAGTCGTACAAGAACATTGTTATTACTGTAATAGTAGTAGTGCATTAGTAACTGTAGAAAAAAGACAGGGGAAAGGTATTAATGAAATTCTGATATGCAAATATTCAGAGGAACTGCAAACAGTTACACACCCAAGCAGACAAACATGCAAATACAGTAAGTATATGATGTAAAATTAGTTGCTTGTCATTTCCCATCAAAGATAATTATTTTGCCCAAGTCCATCACCATAACAGCCTCTACGCACTCTGCAGCACTTCTGAGAGCTTGTGTGGCTTACCACAAGTTGAGCTGTGGCTGTTCCAAGACCAGACCAGAATAACAGTACTCTCAGCTGACAGGTGCAACTATAAGCAGCACAGAAATATCAAACATTGTCTAACAGAAAGGTGGCAGATGCAGATTAGCAAGGATGTTTATATCCATACTTTCTTGTCAGATTTACCCAGTACAGATGAATAGATGGATGGATATTTATACACACTGTGATTTCAGAAAGTCTTCACTTTTTTCACATTTCATTCACATAGTGTATATTCACACCTAGACGATAGTTTTAACATTAACTCGTAAAGCATTAAGTGAGCAGACATTACTGCTTTCTTTTTTGTGAGTTAAAGATTGTAACTGATTACAATCATTCTGTTTACCCATTTTATGAGTTTGGAAAAGGTTTTAAAAGGTATGATTTCTGACAGAGGGTTCAGTGTAGACCCAGAGGGTGGAATTTAGTGGTCAGCTTTCCATCACCTTTCTGACTATAACCAGGAAAACATACAGGTGAAAGGGGTCAGTGTTAGTCTGCTCATAGCTGACAACTAGCATGCTTGGATTCTGATCTAAGCTAGATGGACAGATTTCACAGATATACAGTCAGTCAGGACAGCGTGGGTAACATCTGTAGATTCAGTCAGCCACAACCACGTGGTCAAAAGTATTCAGGCCCTTTGAGCAATATTTAGTAGAAGCACCCTTTTGGGTTAGTACAGCCATGAGTCTTTTTGGGAATGATGTAACATGTTTTACACACCTTGATTTGGGGATCCTCTCCAGTTCTGTCAGGTTGGATGGTGAATGTTGGTAGACAGTCATTTTCAGGTCACTCCAGAGATGCTCAATTGGGTTTAGGTCAGGGCTCTGGCTGGGCCAGTAAGAATGGTCACAGAGTTGTTCTGAAGACACTCCTGTGTTATTTTAGCTGTGTGCTTAGGGTCATTGTCTTGTTGGAAGATGAACCTTCGGCCCAGTCTTAGGCATGTGCACCTTTCCTAATCAAGTGCAATCAGTTCCAATTAAACATAGCTGGACTCCAACGAAGGAGTTGAACCATCTCAAGAAGGATACGAAGAAATGGACATCTTGTGAGTTAAATACGAGCCTCACACTAAAGGGTCTGAATATGAATGACCATGTGATATTTCAGTTTGTCCTTTTTAATAAAATTTACAAAAATATGTGTTCTTTTTCTGTCAAGATGTGATGCTGAGTGTGTGTTAATGAAAAAATAAATGAACTTTATATTAGCAAATGGCTGCAATGAAACAAAGAGTGATACATTTAAAGGGGTCTGAATACTTTCTGTATCCACTGTGTGTATATGTGTATACACACACATACATACACAGGAGGGTTCGCAGGTTATAGGCCAAAACTATAAAACGTTATATTATGTAACTTATTTAAGCATCCTTGGTAAGCCTGGAACTCAATCTTCACAGATGCAAAGAAAACCTGGAGAAAACCCATTTAAACTATGGGTAAACATGCAAACTCAACAAAGGCAGACTCTGGGCCAAAAACTGAACAAGGGAACGCTGGATCTGTGAAGTGACACTGCCAAACTGTGCCACCATTCTGCACTTTAAATTATCCTGCCATTATAGTTTCACTTAGCACATTTCTGGATATTGAATAACCATTTAGGATATTTTGACCAATAGGTGCACACAGTGAAACAGCCATGTCCTCTCAAGGACAGGATCTTCATAAACGATGTAGTTAGGTTTGTGCCCTTTGCCTTTATGGACTGAGTCTTCTCCATATTCTTTGAACTGCATAATCATAAAGAAGTGGATAGTGGTGCTGTACCAAATCATGGTTATAATCGCCTGGAGCTAATCTAATCTAAACCACAACTTCAAATGAGGGCGCATTGTGGTGCAATCATTTCCAAGCACAGTTTCACAAAACTTTGGCTAAACCCTGAGCTCAGACTCTTTGAAGACTTTAAGGACTTCATGTCCTGCCCATGTCTTTATGGGTTTACTCCAGTTTCATCCCACATTCCAGAAACATGAGTAAGGTCAACTGTTCTCTATTGGGGTCTGACTAGTATCATTTTAACCCCTTACTCTTGTTTCAAATAGCAATTGAAGCTGATGTGACATTAAGTTACATTTCTCACAAACCTGGGGTATTTTTCAAAATGAAATATCCTCCAAGGAAATATCCTTATTTTTTGTGAGCAGTATATTTCAAATGACTTGCTTTAACCAGATAACTTTATGATGCATCTGCTGCTGATTTTAATCCAGCTACATGGTGACTTTAACAGCCACTTTGAAAAAAAGAGACTACCAACTACCATACAAAACACCTACAACACAGAATTAGTGAAGGCCAGCAGGTTCATGGCCAAATCACCTAACCAACATGGCTAGGTAATGCCCTGATAGGAAAGAACCATGAATAGATGAATAGATGCGAAGCCAACCTCATCCAGCATGTCTATTTTGAGTGCCAGCTAGTCTGTGGTCTTCTATTAATGTTCAGTGGTCAGATAACCACTGTGGGAAGGGGGCCTGTTGCTTGGAAGATAAGAGTTAGAGTGAGTGTGAGTGAAGAGGAGTGAAAGGTGGTCAAGCAGCAGTATTTCATCTGGACCCCTTTGATGGCACGGACACTTGTAGTACGCCTCTGTGTCAAAGCAGCCAGCTGTCTTATGGTATAGTGTCACTTATCCATCTCTTTTTACAAGTGCACGTAGAGGTAATATAGAACTTCCTTTACATACTGCTTGGCATTCCATCCTTTCTAAGAAATGTAAACAGATGTGACAAGGACCATAAAGTTAAAAAAAGATTCCACCCATGAGAAATATGATAATCAATTTGATCTCTCAGTAAAAGATAGTTTTACTTTTTGCCCTCTAGTGGCACTGCATAGCAATGCAGTATAAAACTACCCCATGAACTGTGCTTCTCATTAAGCACACTAATCAGGGAATTAAAGAAAACCTAAGATTTTGCTGGTACAGATTTATGCAGGATTATTCTTACTCTACTCTACTCTACTCTACTCTACTCTACTCTACTCTACTCTACTCTACTCTACTACTAAATTAATCACATACAATATTATTTAGTCAATCGACTAGCTGATGGTTGCACGGCTGTAACTCAAAAACAGCTTCCTCACATTTTTTTTTTTCAAAGAAGGCTACTGTTTTGTTAAATTACGCTAATTGCCCTGGCAACTACACAAATTTAGCACCTTTCTTTAGTGTGTTAGACACACACACACACCTAATTTTGTTAGTTTCAGATGTTCAATGGCTCAATAATCCAAATGTCTAAGCAGCCAATAACATGGTAGCAGCTGCGTTTAGGCATTATCAATACAAAATGCTGATGCTAAAACTGAGCATCAGAATTAGAAAGCAAATTATTTAAGTGACACTGAATCCAGCATGGGCGGATTGTAGCTGGGATCTGATATACTGGGATTTTCACGCTCAGTCATTTCTATGTTCTACAGAGAATGATCTGGAATATGTCCAATGTCTTGGACACAAATGCTTTGAAGAAAGCTAAGAACACAGGAGAATGGCCAGACCGGTTTAAGCTGATACAGAGGCAACTGTTACTCAAATAACACTTGCTACAACATAGAAAACGTATCTGAATTCACACTGAAGCACATTCTGCAGCAGAGGACTACACCAGGTACCACTATTGAGGCTACAGTTTGCACAGGCTCATCCAAACTGGACAATAGTAAATTGGAAAAATATTGCCTGGTCTGATCAGTCTCAATTCATGCTGGAACATTTGGGTTGTGGGGTCAAAATGTGGTGTAAAGAACATGGACCTTTTCTGTCTTGTGTCAATGCTTCTGGCTGGTGGTGGTGCTTGATACCAATTACCCTTTGTTTAAATGCCACAGTCTACCTGAGTATTGTCACTTACCATGTCCATCCATTTATGAGTACAGTGTACCCTAAGCTTGTTTCTCAACACAAAAAGCATCTGGGAAAGCGCTCATCGTTGCTTCGAAAATGTACATAACACAATGTTAGCAGAATTCCCTCATGAAATGTGATTTTCAGGCAAGTGTGGAATGCATGTGTAAAAATGGAAAATAAATGATATGACCCAAATTGTTTGTCGTACAAGCTGCTAATATTGGAACCCCTGGATCTACCCAGAGATATTAATCTGTGGACCACATTGCCAGCATGTCCCATCACCCAACACCCTACCATTCCAGGACTGCTTGAGTGACAGGCCCTTACTGGATTGCCAGAATCTTTTCCTGCTGTGTATCCGTCAGAAGCTTGTAAATTGTATACCCCCCACACCCCCATCCATTGTGAATTAACGGCAATAGATCATCACTATCACTTAGTGACTGACACTCTCCTAAAAATAACTGGTCTCCAATGATAGCCTACAGGTCCAAACAACACACACACAGCTGAAACGAAGACATTTAAAACCTGATGGGCAACTAATGGTAAATATGAGCAACGTTTAAAAATACAACCAGAGCTTGCACTAATGAAATATGAAGGGATGGGAGTTCTAGATACACTTATAAATTTAACAAGAGAAACCTTATTTGGGTATTACAAGTGTTCCTGCACTGTGAGAACATTCCAGGGCATTAAATGTAGTTTTACAACAAACACGGCAGTTAATTGCAGCACAATGCTATGGAGTATATGAGTGTGTGTGTGTGTGT
>JAUZST010002937.1:0-17569 GCA_034779995.1 Parotocinclus haroldoi
TCCTCCCGAGGTTTCTTCCTACCACTTTCAGGGAGTTTTTCCTTGCCACTGTCGCCCTAGGCTTGCTCAACTTGGGAATGGCCTTTTGAGATCATGCAATATTGTAAAGCTGCTCTGAGACGATGCTAGGTTATAAAAAGCGCTATAGAAATAAAATTGAATTGAATTGAAGTAAAATGGCCGATGTGCATAATACCAGTCAGGTGTAGCCAATTACCTGGCAGATAACTACAGACCTGTGTATGTCTGTAGATGCGGATCTGTTTATTTGTGGTTCTCAGAGCGATTTAATGGGAGCATTCTCTTTTTTCTACAACTCTATTGGATTTGATTCAGAGAATGATGGATCACGTCTTGCATCACTGGCAGCTTTTTTAATGCCCAAATGCTTGGAATCCACTCGGGTTTCATTGTATGTATTTATATTTTGTACAACAGCGTATGACAAACAGATAAATGCCAAAAATAACTACGTAACTAAATCTGTATGCACACTTATAGCAGAGTTCCAAAACAGAATATCTTTGACCGACAGCATAAGAGATGCCAAGTACTTGTCACATGAATAGCAGCTTCGTAACTGACAACGCACTTTGACGGACTTCATGATCTTCAAGTTTCCTAATGTACCTGCAGTTTCGTAAAATGCTGTCTAGCTCTCGAGACAAGCATGATTCATTTGTCGCTACCATATGACAGCCAAGCAGATTTTCTAATTACGCAAAGCCACCACACCACGCCCATGCTTCAGCCTGTGCTTCTCTGTTCTTTCCTCCCTCTTTATTACTTAATTATACGACTTATATTTTATTATTGTCTCTTGTATAGTTTAAATAATAAATGTATTGTTTTTGCAGGCTGTGCAGTTCAGTTAGTGGATTATTAAAATGTCTGAATGATGACTCGTTCAGAGGTGCTTTAATAATGTGCTTTAGTCCAAGCTCTATTTGTGTGCAGTTCCAAGCTGATATACTGCCTATGCATTGCTAATTTGGCTAAGTTAACCAGGAAGGTAAATATTAAACTGTCACATAACCACTATAGGTGTATTTTCTGCACACAGCAATTCAGAACAAGGTATATTATTAAAATGCTGTTTTTTCTGGACACTCGACTACACACCACATTTACTTTATTTAGCATACACCCATATCCAGAGTGACTGACACTGAACTTGGAACTGATGAAAAGGGGCACAACAGTTGCGGTGTTACACCTCTTGTTCCCTGTTTCCTGGTGTTCTATGTTCCATGTAAGCCATTAGCCTTACTGTTTTGTTGTGTCAGAGTTAGCATAGTGTCTGTCTGTATTAGAGTAGTATCTGTTTGGTGGTCTCCGTGTGTTAGCACCTATTAGCTTTGCATGTATTACCATTATCTGTTTGTTTTAGCTGGACATTACCTCAGTGAGATAGTGTTTTTAGGCTACTGTAAACTTAATATAAAAGGTATTTTCACGAGTAAATGAAACATTTTTGCTTAAAATATTCCCTAAGACCACTGCCATGAATAAGGTACGAAAACGTCCTCCAAGAGCAACGTCTCCCCCCCCAAAAAAACTAACTATTTGAATATAAAAAGTGCTTTTTCCAGCATGATGGGGCACCATATCATAAGGCAAACGAGATAACCAAATGGCTAGGTAAACAAAACACGGGTAAACAGAACCTGTGGTTCTTCAGTCTTCAATAAGAGGGTGGACAAAAAAAACCCCAAAATCGTGATCAACAAGCACTGATTAGGCTAGGATGGGTTGCCATCAATCAAGATTACTCTATTATTATTATCATTATTAGTATTATATATTATTATTATGTTATTAAGTCTTCGCTTAAACTGGATGCATTTTTCAAAACATTATATAAAAAAACTGAGGCAGCAGACTTTGTGGTAATCCAAAACTGTCATACTTAATATATTTTGCCCACGACTATTAACAACACCATGGTTCTTCAGACACACACACACACACACACACACACACACACACACACACACAATGTAGAACCAAAATAGAAACGCTGGTAGCATTAAGGAGAGTACAATCAGTTTTAGTACGCATCACAGACGTATCCATTCATTCATTATCTTCCGTTTAATCCACACAGGGTCAAGGGTCAAGGGCCAGCCAGCGCCCACCTGGCAACTCTGGCCGCAAGGGAAGGAACAAACCTAGAGGGGGCGCCAATCCATTATAGGGCGCGCACACACACACAGTCACACACTAAGGCCACTTTAGAGACACCAATTAACCTAACACATATGTCTTTGGCCTGTGGGAGGAAATCAGAGTACCCAGAGTAAACCCACACAGACACGGGGCTGACATACAGTGTCCATACAGAAAGGACTAGTTAATACAAAGTAACTAAGCATAAATGAAAAAATGAAAATGACATTTTAAACAAAATACTTTTTAAGTCTGACCACAGCCACAACGTCCGTACTTACGAAACAGATTTAATTTCCTACTATACAATAACTGAATATAAAAGTTAAGATCATGTACATTTTTGTCAGGTGGTTGTTAATTCATGCTAACCTGAATTAAGACTGTCTGTTTGTACTGCCACTGTCTACTTATTAGCATTATCTGTTTGTATTAGCACTGTCTGCTATTGTTAGCATTGCCCGTTTGGTTTAACTTTGTCCTGTATACTGTCAGTTAGATTTAGTTCATTAGCTTGTGTCCACAGGTTACAAACATGTTTGTTAGCTTTTTGTTTATCACACGTCTTTGTTAGCTTAGCACCCTTGCGATCTCATTTTTTTGCACCTATATCGGGATTTGTGTCCCTGCTACATCCCAGTCATGACAGTTTGCTTGGTGAAGGTTTGTCCTTTCAGCATTCCCAATGATGATCTGCAGCCTTAGCCACTAAGCCACCACAGTTCCTAAAGAAATGTGTTTGGGGTATTAGTTTTTAATTTAATTTACATTCAGTACATCCATGTTTATCCATGGACGTATCTAATCTAAAACATATCTTCTAGAATCTCCTGATAATCTTCTGCCGTCTTTTCTTACTGCGTTCGACGATTCCTTATGGTATCAACCTGTGCCCGAATAAGTGACTTTTTCCTGACATGCATAGCCTTGCAAGTTGTTTTTCAATTCAATTCAATTTTATTTCTATAGCGCTTTTTACAACGTAGCATCGTCTCAGAGTAGCTGAGGAATTCCTGCATGAAAATGAATAAACAATTAGGATTCTAATTTTAAATATTCACTATTGTGAGGATTTTCCGGACCGGCGTGCATTTGGATTTAAGAAACAGATACTAGAAACAATAAAGGCAAAGAGAAGAAAAGCAATAGACAGAATAAATAACAAGGCTTGGTAATGCTCGCTGAGACAGTGCCACCGTTGTCATAGGAATCATGCCATGCAATTGCAGACACATGATTATAACACAGCTTCATGCACGATTCAAGTTAATAGCATGGTACGACAAATTCACTATGAGTCCAGTGAAGGTTCTGGGCGGGGCAGTAGGGGTCCTCCTGCACAAAGCTTGGCCTCCTAACTAAGAAGTGAGTAACTTAATTAATCTGCCTAATGCCAGGAATGCACAATTAAACAGAAAGTAATGGGTCCTCCAATATACCCGACACCCTTGTGTGTTTCATGAAACTTTTCCTTTGTGCCTCGTTCTCATGCATCGACCAGCAGTCTTTATTTGTATTTTCTTTTATTATCTTGTCTCTCTTTCTAAGCTTCATACCATTATCTTAAAGCTTAGACAAACACACACACACACACACACACACACACACACACACACACACACACACACACATCCACTAAAACTTCCTAAAAACAACATGCACAGTTGCTGTACAAAATTCATCACTCATCTTTATGTATTGATTCTAACTTAACTTCCAGGATGCGACCGACAGCCATTTTTCTCATGTTTTAAATTCTCTTTTCATGGTCAATTGTGTTCTGTAAAACAGGTCGATGACTGAAATAGTACTTTACAACACCACGCTTCCTCAGTTACAAGCACCCATTAACTATCACCCATGATCGGACCAAAATAAAACACGTTGTTAGGGTTTGCACTGTGAGCCTCTTTGCGTTGTTCGCAGCGGTGCGTTATTTTACCCCGATCCCTTAGTGTTGTGTTTCCGTTTTCTCCCCACGTTCTTAATGACGTTTATTTTGGTTCTCCGTGGCGATCGATTGGCTTGTTTCTTTAATTTACGCACCTGTTCTTTATTTAGGTAAATTTATTTAGTTATACGTTATCCCCTGTTTTGTCTGCGTTACGTTTTTAGTGTTCCCCTTGTCTGTGCGCGCAGTGTTTGTGTGTTCCTCCACTCCTCTTTCCCGGCAGCTGATGGCGCCCGGGACACGAGGCTGGAAGGGGCTGATCCCTGGACCCGCGGCAGAATGGCTCGCATTTGGGTCCGCGGCCGGAGGGGTCGCCTCCGTACTCCTGCCGCTAGAAGCCGCTTGAAGGTCGTATTCGGCGCCGACCCCGGTATCCGGCCGTAACGGGCAGCCCCTCGGACCTTCGGCCATCACGGCCGTCTTCAGGTCCGTGGCTCTAAAGCCGCCCTTTATTTCTCCCCCTTTTTGTCCTTTTACTTTTTTCTGTTCAGGCGTTTTTTAGTTCCCTTTTTCTTTTCGTTTTATGGGTTCGTCTGCGGTCCCCCGGCTCCCACAGGCGCTGTTGCTGACCCCCGGCGTGGAGCCATTATGGCGGTACCGCGACCCCCACCTTCTCCATGGGACCCGCCTCGCTCCAGCCCATTCGCGAACCCCTGGGACCCTGTCGCCCTGGCCCTCCAAGCAACGGACCCCAGCGGACTTTCAGCGCCCAGGCTGTTTGTGGACCCCTGGACAGCGATGGAGTGGGCTCCTGGGCCCCACCACGGGACTCTGGACTCCGGGCTTAAAGCCCTTACCGGACTCGTGTGGGGACTAAGTTTTTACTCATAGTTTATATGCCTGCTATATGTGTGTTTTTGTTAAATAAATGTTCCTTGGTTTTTCCCGTATTTGTCTGTCTGTGGATACTGCTTTATGGGCTCCGGTCTAAAAACCTGATAGGGATCCTGGGGATTTAGCGAGACCAGGATTGGTCTCACGAGATCTCCCGGGGACCCTATCGTAACAAATATGGGATTAACAAACTTGAAACACTAAATTACTTAGGGCCAAAATATATTTTAAGGGTTGGGGAAAGGAATGGAAACTTTATAAGGTGGTTAATGCTTTACAGTCTCAATTGTTTTTACACATTGAGACACAGAAATACAGAAATGGATGTTTATTAACAAATAAAATTAAGTCAACCAGACAACGCGTGAAATATATTGGTTACATATGTTAAAAGGCAAAGTAAATGAAATACTGTATTTATTTTATTTATTTTCAACTTTTTAAAATTGGGGTTGTATTCTTTTCTCTGAAATAACGTTACAATTGGCTCATATGGTCGATAGGATGGCATGGTGGCACAGTGGTTAGCACTGTTGCCTCATAGTTTTAGAAAATGGGTCCAAGTCCTGGCTTAACCTTTGGCTGTGTTGAATAAGCATGTTCTATTCGAGTCTGCATCAATCCTCTCCACACATTTCTTAGACATGCATTGCCTAGGTCTCAGCATCAGCGCATGAATACATCTGTTTCTGAACTATGTTCAGGCAGGATACCAGATAGATATGATTTAAATTGAGTGTGGAAATGGGTGACTACTGTATAATAGAGTTTGATTATAAAACCCAGATTTGTATACCAGCCTGGCAGCTACAGAAACTCTTGCATCATCTACAGAAACCTCACTCCAGTGGTGAACATTTGTGCACCTGCACATCCATGAAAACCTGATCCCAAAACCAGCTCATGTGCTGTACTGCTTCCATAGTCAGTTTGGAACTCAAAAAGGTCAGAGTTTCCCAAATAGTCCTTCAAGCCCTTACAACCTGCCCATAACATCCGTAGTACCCCTACCCTCTACACTCCACCCCATGCATGTTCTGTACTGAATGTTTGTTTATGAAATTCTAGAAGGTTTCCTGATGACTCCAACCTGTGCTTTTTATCTGTACACTCTTAAGTGAACTCTTAAGTGAACATCAAAGCCTGGCTCGGTGTGTGTGAAGTGTTGGTGTGTAAGATGATGTGCACTTGGAGCAGATAATCAGAGGGCTCTGTTACACTTCTGTGGGCGAGAATCAGAAGGTTTGGCACTCTTTCACTTTCCATGTTTGTATTTAGGTAGGGGATTTACAGCGTGACACACCTGCACTTCAAACGCTGAGCCTCACTCTCTCATTCACTAAACACATAGTGCAAAACGACCTGAGCACGAACTCTACCTCATTTCTTTTCCCAGATGTGCAACTACACCTCACAAGATTGTCCAACTTTATGTGCAAAATTACTCTAATGAACAAAAGTTAGTTTCGTAGTGGTTCATATTTGTTGCGTACTGTTAAAGTGATACAGTGCATTGTAACCACACACATTATTGCATCAACTGCAATTTCCTCGGCCAATGAAGATTGCCTCGTTTTTAATAAATGACTAGTCTATTGCAACGTTATGCTCATTACAGTTTTCTTTCTGTCTGCTCACACAAAATAGGGGATATTTCAAAATGAATATGAAGAGGATCCCACAAGAACTGCTGAACAATCTGAACCTGTTAAACCTCTGTCCCATCACTGTCAGTGTGGTTTTGGCAACCTTGGGTGATCATACAACCTACTGAACAGTCAATGTGGGGTACTCTCATCCAGTTTAATGTTCTACTGTTCACCCCCATGAATAGCTCACTTGTTATTCAATCACATTAATTGAATTTGCATCTCATTTGTGTAATCGAACAACTTTCTTTGACTTTTCATTTACTTTTCTGATGATCTTATTTCATAAGGTAAAACCAAATGGTTCTTTTTTAATCGCGTCATATTTATTTTTAAATATCCCCCAATTTTTGTGAGCAGTGAATAAATGACATCATATAAAAACATTTTTGTTTAACTTTTCTTTTAATGAAAACTTTTGAATGCTACAGAAAGATAGCAGTGGCTGCTGGCTTGTGTTGTTTAGCCTCTTTGCCTTCCTTAACTTTGTCAAATGTAGCCTATTCAGTAGGGTGATGCAGTTTTCTCTCAGAGCTGATGTTCTGTGCTGGTTCCGGCACCACTAAGACTTGGATGTTCTTCCGCCTCGGCTTCGCTCTGATGGTCTCCAACAGCGGAGGCAGGTCCCACCAGAGTGCAGGAACTCCCTCCATCAGTTGGACATTAGGAGACGATGTGCCTCCCAGGACCTCCCTCTAAGGATTCATTTCATAATCAATTTTGTCTTATAATTTAGTTTTTTATAATTTAGTATTTTATAATTTTTCTATTACTAGTTTAAATTGTATTAATAATTTGTTATTTATTTTAAATTAATTTGGCTATAATTTAATATACATTTAGTATTTATTTAATTAACATCTAGGCCGCCCATGGAGGATGGGTCCCCTGTTTGAGTCTTGGTTCTCCCAAGGTTTCTTCCTACCATTTTAGGGAGTTTTTCCTTTCCACTGTCACCCTAGGCTTGATCAACATAGGATTGGACTTTTAAGATAATGTATTACTGTAAAGCTGCTTTGAGACAATGTTAAAAATAAAATTGAATTGAATTGAATTCAGTAGTGTGGACGTGGTTTTGGTACCAAAACCAAGCAGGACCACGTAGATGAATGAAGTAAAAAAATGCCACAAATTTAGGTATTTAAAGTATCAAATCTATTGTGTTGCAGTTTTATGTCGATAAAATATATCGCCAATTATATCGTTATCTCAAAAGTACCCTAAAATATCGTGATATTATTTTAGGGCCATAATCGCCCATCCCTAGTAGATACTGTACTCTGATTGGTTATAGTGGTATTAAGAGTAGGAACTGTAGGTTGTTAAGGTACAGTGGCACTGAACATGGCAGTCCAAGTTGTTACTTTCCCATTACGGAGAGTGAAATACTTTAGTTACCTTATATTAGGGTGTAGGAATTCTGAGAAATTACATACATGATTATCATGACTTTTACTTACTGAGCAGTCGAAACCAGGCAGTTTTGCCAACCAGGCAAAAGCAGTTTTATATGATGTTTCTCCAAGTCACAGCAAGATGCTGCCCGAACCTCAGATTAATTCAGAAAAAATGCAGCATATGACAAATGATCAAACCAACGAAAGATGAATGCTCACTTTTGGAATAAGAGAGGTGCATCAAAATGTGGCAAAATATATGAGGTGAACTATTAGTCATTTGGATTAAATTGGTAACCAGAACAGACCTGACACATCTCTTGGAGTCTGCATCAAGCTCAATCGCCTCCTAATTGTTAGTCCACGGATTGATTCGTTATTATTGTACTGGATAAACTGCTCCAAAGTGTTGGTCCAAGTTTTATTACATACATGTATGTATTATTTATTTTGAAAAAGATTGAGAGAAACAAGGCCAGATTTCTGGATGGGACTGGGACAAATTGAGCAATCAAACGACGCTCACGTCGACATGATTGAAAGCAGCTGTGATTTGTCTGGGTCGTCTTCACTCAGTGTCAGTTGTTCATGCCAGGCACACGTGTCTGACATCAAACTGATGCACTGCCTCCTATCCATCTCTGTTCATCAACAAAGACACCAGCTGGCAGTTATAGGGTTTCGACACGTCTGGAAAGACTAAAGAATATTTTAATGTAAAATTTAAAAAACGCAAGACATCTAAGATGATGAACAAGGAAATGTCCCAATGAAAGTGCCATTTTCAAAACATGGTAACAGGCTGGCATTTAGTTTAAGATCTTACAGTGTGCTTTTTCTAAGAACTTGCAATCATCTATTCAACTACAACAAAGAAAAAGAAACATGTTGTTCTGATTACTGGCAGAAGCTGCAGGTACCTGGTCACAGTGCCTTTGCTGCCTGGAACTTCCACTGTGGCAGGAACAGCTATCAGGAACTGTGACTGAACCTTAGTTACAGTAAGGACATGTGATATGCTTCATCTACAGAAATTTCAATTGCTGTTCTAACAATGCGTGAGCTGAACAAGTGAACGAACTGCGCCAGGAGACAAAATACAGACACCACCTGCCTCGCGATCTACGTCATAGGAGGTGGTTTGGCTTTCACATGATGGATGTTGAACGTCAATTTGCAAACTATGTTGGAAATCAGTTCTATAACTATCTTGTTTTACCATCTACAAGCTAACCACTGTCCAGAATATGAAGATTATTAAAAGCTAAGATTATCAACAAGGTACCAGCACAAAAACACACTCAGCCAACCCTTGCACGACAAAAAAAAGGTGCCTTTTGACAAGAAAAACAAAACATGGCAAAAGGTAATTCTGAAGACTGAGGCAAGTGGTTCAAACTGTTGAATACTTTAGACTCAGGATACAAGATACACTGCCAATGTATCATCTCATTTTTAATATTGACAAAATCAAGAAAATCATAGATATATCAAGATATTTTTGTGTGTTGTTTTTTTTTTTTTAATAGAGCACACCCCTTACCCGATTTGCAAATACTTTCTTATTACAAATAGCCAATAATTAAAACAGATACAAACTTGCATACAAGAAATCGAGGCTTCCCTCAATGGTTTAACAGGGGCAGCTTAAAAGTGTGGTCAAGCAAAATGGTTGGGTCACTAGTGGATTGGCTTTTTGAAATCGCCTCTTAGGTGTCCATGAATACTGGACTTGCATTCTGTCTTCAACTAGGTTTTTCCTGGATTGGCTCTCAGCCCACCATGAACCCCAACAGAATTGCATGCTAAATTGACATGAGGTTCCCACTTTCTTATAACATCATAAGACACAGTGACCACTCTGGGAAATATGTGGAATATAAGACGATAAGAAAATTTACTTGCCAGTCAAAGGTTTGGGAAATACAGCTGTAACAGATAAAACGACGAGGTGCATGACACTGCCTAAGAAATGCAATAGCAGGATTCGGGTTTTACACAAACCTTAATATTTCAAGCAGAGACGAAGAGATTTGGTAGGAATGCATATTATTGCCTGGGGCCGACACGCATGTGAAGGGAATTAGCTGAACGAGTGGCACAGCCCTTTTAATGAAAGACTGAAGTCACATTAAAAGCAAAGGCAAAGTGATTTTCTGCTGACAGGCTGGAAGCAGGCAAACTCATAACGCGTCCTCTCTCATTACAGATTATGACGCGAATCATTTAGGATGCATCGCATTCCATTTACGAGCCTTTCCATCCATTTGCGGGGCCTTGCAACGCAAGAAAAAAAAAAAAACGACAGGCATGTTGGAAACGGGTCTGCTGCCTTTTATTAAGTCGAGTCAATAGCGAGATGGTTTAGTCATTCAGACTGAATCGGAGCAGAACCCACAGATCCTGCGCATCAAGCCGAGACGTCTCCTGCAGGATTGTTGTTAGCGCTCAGACTGATTCCTGATGCGCTGTGACATCAAACACGCAGTGATGGAAAACTGTAGCCAGGCATCGGTTTGGACTGCTCCAGCACCACATCCATCATGCACATCGCACTCCAGCCCGTCCAATTCTCCCACTGGAGTTTACTCCAATTATTACCACATGCTGAAACCGTCACGCTGTGCAAAACTACATCCAGTCTTGCATGTTTAATAAACAGATTCAACTGAATGGAAGACACAGCTTAGTCTCGAATCTACTACTGTCTGAGGACAAAGAGCAATGGTAGAGACCAGCTCTGGAGTTTCTGAGGAAAGAAGATTAAAAACAGTACTACAGTAAAAGATACTACAGTAAAGACAGTCCAAAATTCTGAGTATTAATATGGACTTGGTTCCCCCTGCTCTCCACTGTTCTGGGAAAGCTTTCAACTTTTGGAGGTTTTGAAAATGACTGTAAAGAATCACTTCCAGTCAGCCATTAAAGCATTAATGAGACAACAGCAACCAGAACTTGAGATCAAATCTATGACTAAACCGTTAGACACCAAACTATGTTACTGCATGAAAGTCTTAAGCCACCATTAGATCAGATATATCATTGTTTAAGCAATGGTATAAGGACCATATATAATTATTTCTCAGTCACTGACCTAGTGGTTAAGGTGCTGGACTATGGCCCAGAAGGGTTCAAATCCCACCTCTGCCACAGTTGGGTCCCTGAGCAAGGCCCTTACAGCAAGACTGTATGAATTGTTCAAGACTGAATCAATTGCTCTAGATAAGAGCGTCTGCTAAATGACATAAATGTAAATATAATATACAGCTTTATCCAGATGTCAAGTTAATCCTTCTAGCATCGAAAGAAGCCTGATCAGGAATGGTCTGTCTGGAAGGGTTGGAGTCAAGAAATCACTTTTTAAAGAAAAAAAAGGAACAGGGTGAAAGGGCTACAATATGCCAAAAATACTGGAATGAAAATTAGCAGAAAAGAGGATTAGGGATTGACATTTTTGGGTCCAGCTGTCGACAATATGTTTATATATACCAATGCCAAAACAACCTACTGGTGACCTAAGACTTTTGAACAGTACTGTAGCATCTGTGCCGCTATACAAGCCTGTGTATTTTCTGTCTTTTGTCTTGTACAAAGAAAACTGTCTTGTTCTGTTCCCGTAAGTTATTCCAAATGCTGCACTGAATCTTTCCACTTTTTGACAAAAGAACAAAATAGGTTAAACCCAAAATTGAAAAATCTTAAACTTGTTAAAATTTTAATTTCAATTTCTTTTTAACACAGTCGGTACAGAACCTACATTAGAGAACTTTCTGATTATTATGCTTCATCAAAAAAGGTCTTGTTTTCTGAGGACTTCTGCTGAGAGTTTTGGAAGGATTTTGGTCCCATCTTTGAGAGCTGTAAATCTTAGCAAGTGGTCAACTCTCGTTAAAGAGACATAGAACATTCCAGATCCTTTATGTTTCGCAACGTCACCTGTTGTTTCAAAGCACTGGACTTGTCTCTTAATAGCTGGTTGTGAAATAGGGATTTGCTGTACCTTTTGGGTCTTGTACATTTCAGAATAGCTGCAGTTAGCCTAACGATAGGTTCTGACAGTAATCCCTTCATGATATTTTTGGAGCAAATTTTCTTATTCGTTTACCTGGGGACAACACTGCACATTGTAGATTTGTACTTGTCGTTATCTGTCGCTTCTGGTTCTATTTAATATGTGCTTACTGTCAGGTAATCACACAGTAATACTGTGATTCGACAAGACGTGATTTTAGAAGGTCTTGAAATCCCAGTCATTGGTTAGTTTGAGATTTATATCAAACACTGAAATAGTTTTTATGATTGTATCTTTGTGTACACCAAGGCATCTAAGTGAATTTTCCTGATTCCAGACTTTGTTCCTCCTAGCTAGTGATGAGCAAATGGTTGTACAGGTCCCAGGAGTGCATTTTCTTAGTTCTTGCTAATTTTCTGACCAATGATTTGTTGTTAGGACCAGCGGAAGCTTGATATTTGTTTTGCCCAGGAGTGTATACAGCACTATCCATCTTATTTTTGTTACTACTGTTATAGCCATTCTAATTAGCTGGCACCTGCCTTCCGATACAAAGCCATTAAAAAGAGAGCGGTCATTATTCCCACGTTCACAGTAACATTAGGATCAAAGGAATTGTATTACTGACTGACTTATAGTTGTACAGCATTTAACAACTTTAATATCTGTAGTATTTAACACCCTTACAGTGGTCCAACATAATCGCAATCGCTTCGAAGTAGTAGTTCAGCACCTTAACCAGCAAGGAACCAACATCTCTTTTTGTATTTCTGTTTCTCTCCTGTCCATATATTTTGGCACCTGGACTTCTTTATATGGTTCTACAGGAGCATCTGCCATGGATTGGAACTTATGTTTAAACATCACAGGAACCTAATCCACAAATGTATACGACAATGAGTGCCACTGTTTACTTACAGTTAGTAATCGTTATTATGGGTGATCCCTCTTGTACGGTGATGCAGATGGTGATTTTTATGATGGGAATCCAAAAATAAACATAAATAGACATGAATACACAATCAGCAGAAACTAAAATTTTCCCTGGGCAAAACATCTCCCACAATGCCCCGTGCTAAATGACCAAATCAGGAGTGTGTCGTGTGACATGACATGGTGGGAGTAATGAGGTCTGGGGAATGGAGTGAGGAAAATCTGTGGTCACTACAGTAATCATTTTTTTGTTTTTTTACCTTAAATTCATTATTCAGTACATTACATTAGATATTCATTTCTTTATTATGAAACAATATTTGCGTTAATAATTGTAGCTGCTAGCTAACAGTTTTAACTCGACACAACCACATCACAGCTCACGTGACACATCTTTGTTTACGGCGTGTCGTCCAAGTAGTAGTAAAGCATATACGTGATAGGAAAGATATTGGATTAAACTGTTTTGCCCCCATCTGATCTATAAATCCAGTGATTTTGCCACATATCGGGCCGATACCGATACCGAATATTGGATCGGTACAGCATTAATTCTAACGATAGGTTTGTCTGATCACATTCCCATTGTGAAACAGGGACCAGTACTGCTGTAATCCTATTAACCGATGCTCTGGCAATGTTGTACTACAGCCATGCTAATTTAAACATGCTACTGAAGTAAATATACTCAGACACAATGAGATAAATACAAAACATGATTTGAAATTCAAAATAGTGAGTTACAAGGACAGAAATATATGGCTAGTGGAAAAGGCAAATACAGGTATGGTGAGTACGGGAATAGGAAGATAGAGGTGAGCATAAAGACAGAGAGAAGGCATGAGAGAGGTGGATAAAGGAGTGCTGGTGTTAATAATTAAGGGCTGGGCTACAGCCCAGTGCTGTGTGAGGAACCATCACTTTAAAAGATGCATGCAGGTTTCTAGGCAAAGACGTAACAGAGCGGGAGAGAGAGTAAGAGAGAGAGAGAGAGAGAGAGAGAGAGAGAGAGAGAGAGACAGGATGGTCCATTATTATAACAAAGAACTCCAGCACCCTGGTGAGGAGAAAGTCCCTCCATATCACACAGACCTCAAACAGAACCGAGCTACAGGTGAGGAACAGCGTGATGCATAAAAAACACAGTCCATGCTGTGCAGTGCATTGTGGGTAGTCTATGCATGTTTCACCCTGCAAGTCAGACATATAGCTCTCTCGCTGTGATCTCTGCCAATACAGTTCGCTTTGAATTATTGATCTGCCGGCTTAATCAGCATAGCACTCACATTCCCCAAACACAAGATTCGCATCAGCTCCTGCTCAGGGCCTCATTCCCTCCAGTTCCACAGCCACTGGGGTAATTACAAGCGATTCTCATTAGAAAAGGATGAAGAGAGAGAGGCTACAGCCTGAGGGATGATTAATCCCCCTCATGCACCAAGGGTTCAGAGTGTTCTGATCACATGCACTGGATGGGGACGTGAGGCCTTACCAAACAACAAGCATACAGTAGAGAGAGAGAAAGAGAGAGAGAGAGACAGACAGACAGACAGGAGAGAGAGAGAGATTTAATGGATGTATATAAATAAAGACCTTCCCCGAATAATGAAGGTTGATGACTGATATAAACATACATGGCTAACCTCCAGCACACAGGGGAGAGACAGATTGAAACAAAGTACGGAACCGAGCAAGAGATCCCCTGTTTGCTAAATATTCCCAAATGCGGCTAAGTATAATAACAATAATAAGTTTAGAAATAAATATGAATTTTCACCAGCTTCATCATATTTTCTTCTAAATCAGCTACTTAGTTATTTAAGAAATATAACACAAGAGATAGTGTGTTATCACTAAAACATCACAGCTAGAATTTGGTCATAGGCTCTTGCCAAAGGCGAGTGCCATAGATAATCACAGTTGTGATGTTATTCTATTGCTATTATGTAAGTACACAAATTAAAATGCAAATAAGTGAAGATTAAAGGTGAAAAGAACTGAAGCTAAGAATTAATTAATAGTTAAGCTATATCATTTATTTATTAGGCTGTATATATTTATTAAATGTATCAAATATTGGTGTAAAAAAAATCTAACTTTGGCAAAATGTTCTTAACCAATCAGACAGTAAGATCCATTGTGTAAATGTTCTTGATACACAGCATACTCAAAAAGTGTATTATGTCATAATTATAACTACAACGGCATCGATACTGCGTAAAAATTAACATAAAAATTATCTTTCCATACCTGTTTAATCTGTATCTGGCAGAATCAACCCTGGGCTCTGTCACTAGCCAACTGAGGGCACACACACACACACACACACACACACACACCTACACTCCCACCCTCCCTCACAGGGGGACACCAGCTGACCTACAGCATGTATTTGGAATGTGGGAGGAGAGCACACAGGGAGATTGTGCAAATTCCACACCAGTCCTTTGCAAATGTTTGGGTACCCCTCGTTGATTTTCTGATTGAACAGAAGTTAACAGAACTCAATCTTACAGCTCCAGAAATGGCTTTTCTCCTTATGGCCCCCATGATACTAACATGGATTAAGCAAGTAGGCAAAGTGAGTAAGTGCGTGGAAATACTAAACTAAAAATTGGCGTGTGTAAACGGGTGGCTGTTTCAGAATATCCACTAATATCTCAAAACCATAGAAATTGAAATCTCAGAAATATGTTTAAGAGGTTGCAAGTACCTCAGCTGAACGTCTAGCTTGACCTCTAACCCACAATTGCTTGAACTATACCTACCAGTAAAACTACCAGTTATAAGTTACTTTTGGTTAACAGCATCTGTAAAGGGCACAGGGCACTAGCCGCAAACCCAGACCTGGTGTCCTCTGTAACTTACATCTGAGTCTAGAACTCGACACCATATGCAGTTTAATGCAGGTGTCCAGACCTCTGCCTATGTATGGATGCTACGAGTGGATATGCCATGTGGGTCAGATTATATGAAACCATCACTCAGAAGAAAAGGATATATAAAACAGAACAGTTGCTCCACCAAACACGTCTGTAATAAGCTTTTTACGCTTGGTGAAAATGACGAATAATGACAATGACAAATGAAATGGCTTCTGTTAATGACTAATTACATCCTTGGAAATGTAATGGGGATTACTTTACTATTTATGTCCTGAAAAGGTAATCCTATGACTTATTAACTTACTTTAAGTTAGTCCCAGAAACCCCCCCCCCCCCCAATTAATCTATACTGACTGCAAAATAGTTCTGGACTATGAATAAAATAAAATGTTAAGTGCTCATATCCCACCTCTGCCAAGCTGCCACCATTTGCTTCATGGCTTCAAGGTCCTTAACCCAAGATTGCATGATTGTATCAGGTCTGTGTCAGTATGGATCTGGATGTGGATCCTGTCTGCTAAATGACTAGACATAGAAGTTCAGGGATGAAGGCCAACTGTAATTGAAATGCTTTATTTCAAAAGAAACAACACTGCATGGATGTTTGTTTGGATTGTTCCCAATGTTTGTTTGGGTTCCTCCCAGACAGTCGCACAAAATCTGGCCAACAGATGTAGCTATGGCTCACAGTTTTGAGTGTTTCTGAGCGCTGCATCATTTTTAGAATTGATTGGTTCAAATACGTCAGTGGTTTCTCCCATCACTAAGCTGTACAGTCCAAAGACATGCGTGTTAGGTTAATTGGTGTCTCTAAAAAAGTGGCTCTTAGTGTGTGCCTGTGACCTACGTCCCGTCTAGGGTTGTTCCTGCCCTTGTGCCCAGGGTTGTCGGGTGGGCACTGGCTGGCCCGCGACCCTGTGTGGATTAAGCGGTTGATTCATGATTGAATGAATGAATGAATTTGAATTATATAATTAACTATGCACTATGCAACCACTATCACTGCTGTAACAACAAACTCTCGCTGAATTTCACACCCAGTTAGTAGAATAGTGGCTGAAATTGACAGGCACCATCACAGATACTGGTGAATTATTTACCTCACAAAACTGGAGTTGTTTTTAAGGCAAAATAAAACCCAGCAAAGCAAAAAGGTAAAACCTGCAACTTATTTTCTAGTGTGGGGACACAGGAAAATACACAGACACAACAACATTCCAAGTAATAGCAATCATGATTTAAAAGACGCAGTGTTCTTTCTCTGAAGTGCACATGCCCCACCCCTCGTTAGTGGCAAGGCTTTGTTATGCTAATGATGTAGCTGGAGCGGTATCAACGAGCAGCGCCGTGTGGTGCGTTATCGTCTCCGGCGGCGAGGCCTCGCTCTCCCCGATCGCTCATATGGAATCATGGCCTAATAGCATCCCATTACCATAATCGCCTGCACAACTAGTGTAGCGTGTCTCATTCCTCCTCTCAGTGCAGAGGAGAGAGAGAGAGAGAGGCAGGGAAAGTGAGAGAGCAAAGTGAGTGAGAGAAGTAAAGAAAGCGTGAGGCAGAATGAGAGAGAGAGAGAGGAAATGAACGAAAGAGAGGGGTTTAATTAAGCCAAACAAGGGCCACTCCTGCTGACAGAGGTGGGGGCGTTTTTAGAAGACCTTGAGAGGACCCTCTTCCTCTCTCTCTCTCTCTCTCTCTCTCTCTCTCTCTCTCTCTGTGTCTCTCTCTCTCTCTCTCTC
>JAUZST010002938.1:0-109953 GCA_034779995.1 Parotocinclus haroldoi
ATTACTAGAACATATTTCGGGTGTGAAAGCATTAACAACAAAACAAAACATTTAAACTTACGATTAAAGGGACGTGACATTTGTGACAGTTTTTTTTTGCCTGTTTGCAGTTTGACGGCTGTAACTGGAGATTTAAAATAGCAGTCTTTTAGTCTGTATAACACTGAAAAGTTCTCCTACAGGTTATCGTGATTCTGCTCACCTGATGACAATAATGCTATTGAATTAGTTAAAAAAAATAATCAATACCTCCTGCCGAGGGTAATAATGTTCCCTCATGGCTGTGTTGAAACTTCCTTGGGTCAAAAAAGCATAAAAACTAAAGTATAATATAATCAAACAGATATGACATAAAACCATATCGTTTCTACGACACACTGTTGTTGCAGCACTGACCCTGCACTTCACAGCATTTAGAGCATTCAACACAGGAAAAGAGAAAGAGCTGTGAAAAACCACTTGCAAAACGACACAAGACCAATTCCCTTAAATAATGTAAATGTAAATGTAATTCTTATTGTTTAGTGAAGCAGTATTTTACTCACTGATCAGTTTCTTAATTTACTTATTGTCATTATTATTATTGTCTGAATAGACATATTATAAAGATCATAATTAAAACAGATTTTCACGAATAAGGGTGGCAAGGCGATGCACAAAATACTCAATCATAAAAAAAATATTCTGACTACTCCATTCCAGGCTAATTATTACCAATGAAAGCAGAAAAAATTAACAGAACAATCCCCACGAGGCCTTACGGTTCAATGAAAGTACTTAAATAAATTAACTTTAAAAAATGTAATAAATAAATTTTACATATACACTGCATTTTATGACCAAACAAAATACCAGCAATTTAATTAAGAATACAAAAGAAGAAAAATAACTAGAAAAAATATAAACTAAACTTATACACCAGCTTTTTTTTTTTTTTACATTTTCTGCACATTCTCTCCTTACTGTTAGGATTATTCTTTATTCTATTTTATTTTATTATTTTATATATATGTTTTAATTGTACCTTCTTATGCTCATAATAAAATGAAAAAAAGAGACCAAAATAAATTTAAAAGATTTATGTCACGTCATAAAATTCACACCAGAAATTAACTTACAAACTATAAAATTTTAAAGTTAACAGTGAAAATATGAACAGGACTAAAAACCAGAGCAGCCAAGCAAAAACTGTACAGCAGCTGTTATTGTAATACTATTGTAATAATGATATGAAGAAGTTAAAAACAAAACAAAACAGACAGCTCAATGAAAAGCAATGTTAATACAGATAAATAAGATTTAACTTTTAAGACTAAACCAGCATAAGAAAATGAAATGAGATATTAAATTCTTATTTTTTTGTTAAGGATTACACTGAAGATGTCACGATTAGAAATTATATTACGATCATTTTGCATTTAAAGCAAGATTTATCTTAATATTGTCCATAAAACATGTATATCTTTAGTCTTATCACACCTCAGGGAACAGCTATGGAAACGTTCTTGCGAAAACAGGTGGAGTAAATAAACCAGTACAAAATAAATGCATTATTATTAAAACTGGTAATAAATGATTTGCACAAAAGCCGACAAGCTGCTGAAACTGAAAAAAAAAAACTAGCTCCATCATTCTTTTATAGTCACTTAATTTCATACTGTTCATTTAACATCCTCTCATTTTTGTTCATTTGCAGAGTAAGCAACATTTAACTGTAAAACCTCATATTTAAAACAGCCCAGTATAAGAGGTTTATGATTTTATAAACCTGGCTCAGTAATACAGAATCACTTGTTCTTATTTATAACCTAAAGCCTATACTTTCACTATTCTTATTATCTGTAAGTTGTGGTTTAATTGCAGTTTGCATAAATCTGTTCATCTTCATTCACCTTACTTTGCTCATCTACGTTGATGTAGTCGGTCTCAGAGTCTGAATTCTCAGTCCGGTTTGCTTTGTCCTTCGCCTTTGGCTCACAGTTTTCCTCTATGTTGATGTAGTCGCTGTCGGGGTCTTTCTCAGCCTGGTAGAACGTGGGATCTGCATTTTCATAAACATCGGCGCCCTCCATCTCGTGTTGCTCTTGGCGACTTTCGTACGTGTTCTTGGTAGCTACTAAGTGATTGTTTTCATGTTGTGAAACAAGAGAAACATATAGTAGAAACATATAGTAAATGATCGATGTTTCTGCTGCAAATGCTCACAACAAAAGTCCAAAAGAGCAAGTTGTAAATACAAACTTACACTCTCTTTGCCCCTTCTTCTTATCCACCTGCCCGTTACGTCTTCTACGTGCCACAACACAGCAAATGATGACTGGCACTAAGATCAGAAGAAGCCCCGCTGCTGATCCAAGCATGATAAACGGAAGGACAGACGCTGAGAGAGAACATATCAAAGTTTTATTGTAAAAGTGAGGGGTGCACGAACAAAAAGCAATCACGCTTAACGTTACATAAACCCTTCAAACTTTACACGTCATACAATACCTGTTACAGTGATGGTCAGGGGGTCTGTAGTTGTTGAACGGAAGGTGCGTGATGAGACAGTGACCTCATAAGAACACCTGTAGTTCCCCTGATGGGCAAAATCAGCCTTAGGAAACATGAAGACGGTTGAATGGCTAACAGCTAACTGGGTCCTGGTGCTGGAACCATTGACTTTTAGGTGAAAGGAGCCGCCTGGATACTGAGGTTTAATGGAGCAGGTGACTGAGAAACTGTGGCCCACCATCACTTCTGGTCCTTGAAGCCCCCACTGGACTGATCCATTAGCAGCACTAAAGGAGAGCTCGGGCTGCTCCAAGGCCACTGGAGAACCAGAGCAGGTCATTAAAGATTTACAAAACACCAGCCAGAATTTGTTAGATCAAGATTTTCACATGTGAAATTAGAAAAACAAGAACAAATGTTCATATTATTGCTCCAGTTCTCTAAACATTAATCAATACCTGTTACAGTGACAGTCAGGGGGTCTGTAGTTGTTGAACGGAAGGTACGTGATGAGACAGTGACCTCATAAGAACAACTGTAGTTCCCCTGATTGGCAAAATCAGCCTTAGGAAACGTGTAGACGGTTGAATGGCTAACAGCTAACTGGGTCCTGATGCTGGTGCTGGAACCATCAACTTTTAGGTGGAAGGAGCCGTCTGGATACTGAGATTTAATGGAGCATTTGATGGAAAAACTGTGGCCCACAATCACTTGGTGGACTGACCCAACCACAGAATTGAAGGAGATACTGGGCTGTTCCAAGACCACTGAAGAACCAGAGTAGTTCATTAAAGAGTTGTTTTGATAGTTTGTGAGAATATTCTGATACAGTTTTTTGTCTAAAACTGTTGGCTGTTGGTGAAAGACCGACTAGAGTATTTCAGAAACCACATATAATAAAACTAAAACTACTCGGTTTGGGGTTTAAAAGAAAATGGTGAGAAAATGCAGATAGAAAGATAACAGATAAATAATCACTAGTTACAACTGAGGTATGCAGAAGAGCAGCTCTGAATGAACAACACATCAATCCTTGCAGCAGAACACACCAGGTGCAACTCATGTCAGCTAACAGCAAGCAACTGGGATTACAATTCACACAAAGATTTTATAAAATGTAAGTATGGATCCTTTTTTCTGTCTTGTATCAGCAGTTCAGCTTGCTGGTGGTGTAATGGGGTTAGGAGCATTTTCTCGGAACACTGTGGACCCCGTAATACCAATTACTATGTGCCTAATGGCTTAATAAACCTTATTAATTGGTAGTTAATGAGTGTATAATTTGCACTTACCCACAATAATGTTAATGCTGTTGCTTTGGGATGATGCTGTGTTGATTTCACTATATTGGTAACCACAGGTGTATACTCCCTCACTAGATGAACTTGCAGTCAAAGTAAACGTTGCTGCAGACTGATATGTTTGTTTCATTAGCACAGTCCCACTTTTATACAAGCTGAAGTTTACAGAGATGCAGGTCTGGTTGGATGTGGCACATCTGAACTGAACAGTCTCTCCAGGTGAAACCACAGCGTGTAAAGAGATGCGGGTCAGTGTCGGCTGGATGTCTTCTGTTAAAGAAATATGTTGCGCCATGTCATAAATGGACTTTATATAAACAAAACTGCTAATAACATAACTTACGTAAGCACACAACTCCGGCATCTTCATTGTGTCCACAGTTTTCTGACCCAAACTGATTGCGTGGGCACTGAGTAATGTAGGTTTCATTTCCTTTACACTGAACATCATCCAGCCATGTTGGCTCTTTTCCCGGACCAAAGTGGGCATTTCCAGGAGCTCTGATAGCTCTGCCACATCCAAGCTGTCTGCACACCACTTCTGCATCGTTTAAGTCCCAGATATCATCACACACTGTTCCCCATTGACCGTCGTGCTGGATCTCGACTCTACCACAGCAGTTATTTGAACCGTTCACCAGCCTGATCAGATTCTGATCTATTTGATAGTATATTAAAACAAATCATTATAAATGCATTAACCACAAAACATTTCATATTAAAGTGCCAGTGCATTTTCTTGTAAACTATACATGCCTTTTGTACTAAATATTAATCTGTTTAATCATTTAAAATCCCATTTTAAATCGTAACCAACCAAGAAGTGTGGTATATGGCCAAAAGTATTGGGACACACACGCTTTATGGCATGGTCGAGGATTCTGCCCTAAAAATGAAAGGCCTTTAAAAGGAAAGGCTGTAAAAGGAACTCTTACTGCTTCAGTATATCGAGACATTTTTGACGATCGAACACTTCTGGCTTTGTGGTAACAGTTTGGCAACAGCCTTTTCTTTTCCATAAAGGTCCATAAAGGCAAACCTAATTGAGTTTGGTTTGGAAGATCTTGACTGACCAGATCTTGACAGAACTCTGAGCTTAAGCCCATCAATCACTTTTTGGATGAACTAGAATGGAAATTGTGAGGCAAGTCATCTCATCCAACATCAGTGTCTGACTTCACGAATGATCTTCTGGAAAAGACCTCAGAAGAATAGAAGCTGTTAGAGCTGCAACTCCTTATTAATGCCTATGAATGTAGAATGGGACGTCAGAAAGGCTCCTGTAGGTGTAATGTGGAGGTGTCCCAATACTTTTGTTCATAGAGTGTATGCGTGTTATTATTGAGAGTAGTTCGTAGCACAAAAGAAACTTCCTTTACTAGCCTTGTGTTCCTGCTCGGTAATGATATCAATTGCACACTCTTAAGTTATTTAAATATCGTGGACACTTGAACTAATGTTGCCAGATATTCAAACATCAGTCTTTCAAAAAGGATTTCTGGCACCTGTGCACGTAACACTTGCGTCTTCATCATGTTTGCAGTTGTGCTTTCCAAATCCTCCGTGACTGCACTGTGAGATGTTAATTTCAGTCCCGACACAGCCGACATCATCCAGCCATATTGGACCACTTCCTGGCTGAAAGTGGGCACTATTAAAAGCACTGACAGCTCTGCCACAATCGAGTTGCTTACAAACGACGTGTGCATCGTTTAGGTCCCAGCCGTCATCACACACTGTTCCCCACTGGCCGTTGTGATAAAGCTCGACTCTACCAGAGCAAAAGTTATCACCACCGACCAGTCGCATGTTAGCAGTGTCTTAAAACAAACATAGAAAGACAGAAATGTGAGAATCTGTCAACTCTACAGTTCAATTTCTTTACTACTAATAATAATTACTACTACTACTACAACTACTACTACTACTACTAATAATAATAATACTAATAATTAGATGTTAAATAATCAGGGTTCGGCTGGTGAGTTACCTGCAAGTGTGGAATCTCCAAAGACACAGACTGTAAGGAAAAACAAAGCAGATTTTAATCAACTTGTAACCAAAATCTCTAAAACGTTATCAGCTGTACTTCAAATATTCTATGGTAGCATTGACATTTCAAAGGAAATAATGTAAATAGTTATAGCACAGTGATCCAGCTGCTTGGCAGCTCAATGTGAGCTCTGTGATTTTGACCATGGTATTATTTTGTTGGTCTTGAGTTTGCTGATTTGAGTATTTCTCATTTAGTATTTAGTATTTACATAGCAGGGTCTCGAGAGGTACTCAGAAGTAAAACAAATAAAAGACTGCTATGTATAATTATAATGCATTTATAAGAGAATTTGTTAGGACTTTAGTGAGTTAGATGAAGCTGTGAATGATTTTTCCAATGAGCCGAGGTTCATCGGCCTTAATTACAAACGAGCATTTGGATTAAGGCTGGAAATGCCAAGAAACTAAGTGAGTTGAGTAAATCAGACGTCCCGGGTTCTTAATGGAGTCACAAGAGCAGTTTTAGTTCCATCAAGAAAAATGAAGTGAATGAACCTCTAGCTGGTTATGATTTTAGGCATCAGTCAGAAGTGTTATGGGAGAGTTATACAGCATCAGCAGCTTCGTGGCTTCCATCAGCTCCTTATTTTCTTTCTGAATTTCTTCCCAACAGCCACAAAGATGTCATTTGCCGGTGTTAAGCTCAGAATCTTTGATTAAACACCATCATTCTTATAAGACCAGCCCAGATGGCTTGTCTGGTTATCTGGTTTTAGATGGGCTTTGGACACAAACCAGTTAATCCTGGATGGGAGACCAGCTAAACCAGCAACTCATATTAATTTTTAAGTTACTCTTAAATCCGGCTTTTAACCCGACCCAGCTGCCATAAATACTCAAACTCCAACTTTAACATTTCTGACTGAGAAGATTCATATTAATCATAATTTAACAACTCTCACTAACAATCTTTTTAGTAAATGAAAGCTTATAGATCAAAATATTTATGTTTATTTTCTGTATAATAAACAGTTCTGCTCCTCGATTGTTCAGTCTGATGATGATGTTTTAGCAGTGGAGGAACCATTGAGCATAATGGTTTTAGCTCACCAGGTGTTAAAAAACAAATAGATATTTCTGTCCACTATATCTTAAAAAAAATAAAATAAGCAGCGATAAAAAAGCAAAAAAAAAGCTTTAAAATCGGTTTAAAATCAGTGTACAGGTGTTCCTAATAAAGTGCTGCATGAGTAAGAGTGTGAACTTATACAAGTATAGTTTTTCTTTACAAAGTATTCTTTGTAAAAAGTACAAACTAAGCCAGATAACCAAAAGCAGTGACTGTCTGGAACACATCGTGATGTGCAGAGCAAATGAAAATGATTAGTTTATTTCTACATTAACAGAAAAAGAACAAATGTAGTTTCTGCAGTCTCAATGCACATATTTAAAAACATATTCGAAAAACAAATTAACTGTAAAAAATAATCATGTGTGAAATAGTTATGTACCACTTTTTGTTGTTTTGTAGTTCACTTAATTTGACTCTTATTTTCATGTTTAGTAAAATTGTACGAAAAACAAAAATAACGACTTTACATAGGATAAACATCAAGTTTTACAAAAATCTAGTACAGACAAATGTAGAAATCGTATTTACCGAGAAACAGGGTAAAATGACGTTGCAGCATCTTGCTTCCTGTGTTGTTGTTCAGCTTGGATATTTTAACACTCTGCTTTAAGTAATATTTTTTTTTAAGCGCTGCCCTGTGGAGGTGGAGTTTGTTTTTTTTCCTGCTTGCAAAAAGCAGAAATCAGCCGAGTAACAATGAAACCAGTCCTCAACTGGCTTAAAGAAAAAGATAAAGGAAGAAAGAATGAAGACAAAGTCTTCATACTGTATAGAAAAGAAGCTTCATCAGTCAAATCTAACCTGAACCCTTGAGCTGTTTCCTTCAGTTATCATCCACAAAAAACATATGATAGCAAAACTGCACTTAATACAGTAGCCTGTATGTTTAAGTTAACAATACACATTTCTAAGGGATTAAGAAATGACAAGGGGATCATTAGGGTATTTTTTTCAAAGTGTGTGCTGACTCAGGGTAACCGAAACTAAGCCATGCAGTGCAAAACTGAAAACACAAATCCTAGTTTCAATCTAATTATCAAAATAATAACAGCAATGGTAGTTATGGAAGTAACTGTCTCATCAGACTTTGAATTTTAAAAGTCTTTGAATTTACTTAATTGATTTTTTTGGCATCCATATTGTGCATCTAAATATTTTTTCACATTGAAATTTTGTATATGAATTTTATTTGACCTCTAATACTTCTTCATAATAATTCTTCATTGTAAAATAGGAAGAATTCTTCATCCTAAAAAATGTATTGTTAAAAATTCATCATAAAAGAAAATTCATCCTCAAAAAATTCAAACATCCAGGATAGCAAGGGTGCTTTTTTAATCTCCAATCTTCCCCGTTGTTTACCATATTCTATTTTTTTCTCATTTACGTCCTGTCTCTTTCCCTCCCTTTGTTATATCGCATGTTCGGACAGGTTGATGGTTTTCAGTTTCACTGTGTATTGTACTACAATTTATATGTGACAAATAATGGGTATGTAGTGAATTTGCCTTCAGTAACAGTTGTACTCATAACTTTAGCCTCAGTTACGGCAGTTTCAATCTGCTGTTCTACTGTCGAAGCTCTAGCTAGAGTTAATGGTACCTCCAGCAGTAAGCGCTTCCTGATGCAATGCGAAGTTATCTTTTCAATAATTTGGTCTCGTATCATCTCCTCTTCCATTTCTCTAAACTGACATGTAATAACTAGCTCTTTCAAAGCAGTCACCTGAAGCGGAATAGTGTTTAGCCACGACATGGACCTTGGGTGTGAAGAAATCCTGTATAGCTTCCAAAGCCTTAAGCATATATGACATTCTCGACTTTAAGTGTACAAAAAAGTAATGAATTAAGAAAGCACGTTTTCTTGAATCAGTTCTTACACGAGAACTGAACGAAACTTTCTAACCCTTGCGTACATTTTTTTCCACCTTATCGGTAACCCACTTGTTGCTTTCCAACCCATTACTCCACCTAGGGGCAGAGATAGATATTGCATATCTCACAGAAGCTGTTTCTTGTTCATTTTCCGCATTTTCCAAATTTAATTGAGGAAGCAAGACATTTATTTGAGAGAGCAATGTCCCCTCTTGATCCCGCATAGAGCCTCGCTTACATGAATTTGATATTAATATGGACCAGCACGAGCACCAACGTCAAAAATATTAAATGGGAAATGCAGTCTGCAGTTCAAATATTCAGCCACCAGAGGGCAGAGCGACCCACTAATTGATTAGGGCATATAAAAATACAACTGTTCATTTTCTTCAAGGTTTAAACCACAATATAAGCACATATAAAATAAAAATCAGATTAATTTATTCATTTCATGGATGGTGGAAACTCGTTCGCTCCTAATAGCGATAAACGTTCTAAAGGGTAGAACCAAACGTGACAGCTTAATATTTAGTTTCCTACCTACCCGTCATTAAAGTTGAAATTTGGATTAACTGTTATGCGACGAGGCTGAAGTTTCCTCCTTATTCATCATCCTGAATATCAGCTAAATCAGCTGTAACTAAAAGAGTGTGTTTGTAGCGGCTCCGCTTGACGGGCAAACTGATACAAATGGAGCTCTGCCACAATTACTCTGCGTTGTGTTGTGTTGGAATAAGAAAACTCGTGACCTCCAATGCTGGTACCAAACCGGGATTCGTTTATTGATCTGGATGTATAAGAGAGAATTCAGTGAGATTTAGCATCCAAGCATTGTGTCTGCCTTCATTAGCCTCTCTCTCCTTCAGTGCTCTCAGCCGACTCATTATATGTATTATGTGACATTATCATTACTGAGACAGTCAATGACAAGATTCAAGAACAAAAATATATACATGTACAATACATCTTATTTAACATATGGATTTGTCCTTACATTTAATATTTTTAACAAATACCCGTTTCAACACCAACTTTTTAAATATATTTTTATATAAAACATTTTCTTACTTTTTTTAAAACTTGGAAATGAACAAAATGAGTAAAAACCCTTTTTAACTTAAAAAAGGTACCTGGATGTATAAGAGAGAATTCAGTGAGATTTAGCATCCAAGCCTCGTGTCTGCCTTCATTAGCCTCTGTGTGACCACAAAATCATAAGAAACGAGGAAGGTGATAAGCATGGCATCTAGCATCGTCAGCTGTAGCTGGCTAACACTTCTCACATTTATACTGGAAAATTCCGCCAAAAATACAAGACATACATCTTCAAAACATCCATATTACAAAACTTAAAGATATTTCGCTTAATTTTTTTTAACCATTTTTAAACACTTTTAAACACTGTATGGAACGTTTTTAAACCCTATTACCGAAGTTTTACTAACCTCTCTCCTTCAGTGCTCTCAGCTGACTGAGGAGGGGCTAGCAGTTGCACGAGATACCTCGGCCAACAAAATGGAAACGGAGGAAAATAAAATGCAATGGAATATAAATTAGAAAAATAAAATATATATCATTTAAACCCTTTTCCTGTTTGGTACAACTACAAAAATTACAACCCAAAACAAAAAAACGTAAGATTTTGTGTGAAAGCAAAGAAACCAAATAACATCAGTTACACGTTCACGATTCTCTATTTTAGGTGCTGATGTGTTTTTTGCAGACTTACAATCATAAGGACGATGGAATCGGAACGTGCTATGTTAAATTCACCACTGTGACTGTAAAGTATCATAACGAGGTAATAAAATATGTAATTTTGTAACAAGGTCCCAAAATAACGCTCATAACTCGATAAATATCTATCATATCGCTTATCCGAAACCTCTGTTAATGAGTGAATCCCTGTCTGATCGTTTTGATGTAAGCGAGAATCGGACTCCGATCGTTACAACGTCCGAATATCTAATGAACGGATGAGATATTTAGAAGTTTGATAGGTAAGGCTTATATGTACAATTTGAAGTTTACATGGACTTTAGGACTTTATGGATATTAGGCTTAATACATTGGGAGACTGCTGTGTTCTATTCAGTGTACTGTACTATTCAAAAGCTGTGCTTTAACCAGGAAGTAACCTGGTCCCAAATTAACGCTCATAACTCCATAAATAACTATCGCATCGTTGATGTAAAATGGTGCATATAGAGTAAGAACTGACAAAGATATGACAGTGTTTAGACACTGAAAAAAGGCTTTTTTGCCAAAGTGAGTGGACTTGAGCCTCATTCATTTGTATGGGATATTTTCAGTGCCTCCCTCCATTCCGATCGTGATAACTGTAGAAATGTTTAAACAATGGATTTGATATTTACAGGTTTGATAGGCAAGTCTTGTTTCTACAATTGAACGTTTAAATGAAGTTTCTAGGTGAAACTATACGGATGTTATGTTTACGAGTTTGCGAACCGTTTAATCACGTTGGTAGTGTGCTTTGATCTTGCCGCTAGAGTGGAGCCGTTCAAAATGAATCTGGTGATTTTTGAAGAGTGATAAAAAGTGTGCAGAGTGTGCGATCACTCTGTAATTTAACAAGACCGTTCCGGTGAGCTATAGCAGTTGTAAAAACCTTTGTATTTTTTATATGGGATTTTTGTGCCGGAAAATTGGGGGTACCTCAGATCAAATGAGATCTAATCTCTTACCAAAATGTAAGCGATTTGGGATTGAAGTAACTAATTTAATCATCGGCAAAGAATCTAACTTCCACTGAGTGCTTTATTAGAGATTCCCGGACTAATTCCTCAGTCTCTTGCAAATTGTTCTTAATGTTTAGTGTAGAAAACCAAAGCTCGCTGAAGAAATCAGGACCCAAGTTTGAAAGAGGTTTAAAAGTGTTCTGATTTATTGTTTAACATAAAGCAGTTTTAAAAGCAGAACAACAAAAGAAGTGTGAATATGAAGTGAATTGCCGATTTCAATCATTTGATTTTGATTTTGCCTTAGTTTTAAAATTACATCATTTGTGAAGTCATCTAAGTGTCACAGGATATGTCATTTAGCAATTTTATTTCAAGAGTTTACAAATGGTTTGTCCACTGTTTCTCAAAATAAACTTCAAGTACTAGCCTTGTGTTTCTGACCACTCATATGGTGCTGTTTTTTTGTAAGCCCACTCTGATCCGTTCTAGCCCTGGTCTAAATGCTGTATTAAAAAGCTTTTTGAATAAAAGAACTTGTCTTGTGGTAATTCTTCAAAATAATTATTAAATAAACTTCATCAGGGCAAGTATGAGGGCATCACCTTTGCTGTATTGAGAACCTTTGTTCTCAAACTCAATACAGGCTTTAGATCACGTATCTCTAAATTCCACTAGTGTGTGTGTGTGTGTGTGTGTGTGTGTGTGGATGGATGGATGGATTGTTCTCCTTTTCTGTCATTCAAAGCCCAAGATTCACAGTTGATTAAATGGAAATTAAAATGAGTGAAAGAAAGGATTAGGCAGTTGCATTCCTATCTCCAGATGCTTCAACAGCGGTAATAGGAAAGGATTTATTGGCACCTGTACACATAACACTTGCGTCTTCACTATGTTTGCAATTGTGCTTTCCAAATCCCCCGTGGCTGCACTGTGAGATGCTTCTTTCACTGCCAGAACAGCCGACTTCATCCAGCCATATTTGGCCACTTCCCTCTAGAAAGTGTGCCCCACCAAGAGCCTTGAAAGCAATGCCACATCCAATCTGCTTACATACAACATGTGCATCGTTTAGGTCCCAGGCATCATCACAAACCGTTCCCCACTGGCCGTCATAATAGAGCTCGACTCTACCAGAGCAAGAGTCTCCACCACCGACAAGTCGTATGTTAGCAGCGTCTTAGAACAGATGGCAAAAGTAGATGGAAATAAATGTTTAGAATTTATTATGCTTCATATCATCTTTACTCTAATTCCTGTTCTACACACAGAACTCTAAGTAATCACACACTGGTGAAGTAATTATACTTTAAACAGTCAGGAAACTGCACTTACCTGCAAGGGTGGAATCTCCAAAGACACTGGCTAGTGAGGAAATACAAAGCAAATTATCGTTTTTAGTAAAACTGTAATGAAATTTCCCTAGATCAATCTATGGGTGCTTAAAAACACGTTATAAATTCAAGTTAAAGCAATGTAGTGTTACAGCATGATGTTGAGCATCCAGAACATCTTCAGTTGGCCATGTGTGGGTTTGCATCCTAGTACTTTTGGTCAGGTGCACAATTGTGTACCAATATTTTTGTCCATCCTAATACTTTTGACCATGTATGGGTGCTTTTCGAGCAGCTTTATCCATATTGTTAGGAGGAGTCCCCATTAACTTGACCGCTCTTTATAAATAGCCCTCATTTCCACTGGGTGTGCAAGTAAAATACATTTGCTACCTGAAGAAAAATACCTAAAAAGATCTTGGCTTTACATTTCTTGGTTGACTATGGACATTTTCAGACCTCTAGATACTTATATTCTTATTCCATTCTTTTTACCATTTTACCAAAAAGGGTGGCAATATTCTTAAATGCATGTTCTTGAAACCAGTTTGAGAAGACTCAGAAGATGGGTCAGTTGTAGCCATGAAGGGTGCACATGAGCAGTAACAAGACTCAAATAGGCCCTTGCATTTACGTCATGACTGATTGGTATTAATGATAAAGATTCAGGCTGGTGATATCACTGATAACTTCAAGTGTGGGCAGATATTACATGTTTTGTTTATTTTCTACATCTAAAGGGCAAATATATAAGTAACTCATACTCATATGAGAGGAAAATTTTCACCTGTGCATGTAACACTTGCGTCTTCATCATGTTTGCAGTTGTGCTTTCCAAATCCTCCGTGACTGCACTGTGAGATGCTTCTTTCAGTCCCGAGACAGCTGACTTCATCCAGCCATATTGGACCACTTCCTGGCTGAAAGTGGGCACCACTAAAAGCGTTCGTTTAGGTTGTGCATCGTTTAGGTCCCAGCCGTCATCGCACACTGTTCCCCACTGGCCGTTGTGATAAAGCTCGACTCTACCAGAGCAAGCGTGATCACCACCGACAAGACGCATGTTAGTGGCATCTTAAAACAAATATAGAAAAAATGACGTGAGAAGTTAGAGCATCTTTTCATACTGCTTAATCCTAATTTTTGTACTACACACTGAGTTCTACGAAAGGAGTAACTGTAGATCGGTGAGATACATAATCAGGGTCCAGCTAGACCTGACATTAACACTTACCAGCAAGTGTGGAATCTCCAAAGACACTGACTGTAAAGGAAAAACAAAATAGATTATTGCTTTAATTGTTGAGGCTGCGAGAGAATGTATCTACATCTGTCCTAAATCTAAATGGTGTTGGTGAGACATTTGATTCGGATCTCTCCTATGATGTGCACATTAGCAACATCACTAGAATTGCCTTCTTTCAGTTATTATTGCTAAACTAAAACCTTGAGATTGGATTACAGTGTTTTTTTACATACTTAAACAAATATTGCATTGCTACTTTGCAGATTTCTGTTTATCACAGGTGGTCCTGGAACGTAATTCCCACCATAAACAAGGGAGCACTGTACTATAATGCTCCACTTACTGGATGGTTTAGTATATCAGTTCAAATAGCAGCCAATTGTGTCCCGCTCTCAGTGTATGTATGTATACGCTGCTCACAAAAACAAGGGAATATTTCAAAATGAATATAAAGCATTTGATTTTATTTCATTAAACAAAATAATCGGAAAAGCAAATGAAAAGTCAAAGAAAGTTGTTTAAATAGGCAAATGAGATGCAAACTCAGCTATGGTGATACATTCAACAGAAGCAGGTCAAACTGAACCAGAGTAGAGTGTATGGTCACCCAAGAGTGTCAAACACACGGACAGTGATGAAGCACGGGCAGGATCAGATTATCCATCAGTCCTTGTGGGATGCTCTGCTATCCCCTTTTTTGTGAGCAGCTGATTTAAGATATGTTTATCAAGCAATCTAGATCAAAAGATAAGGCACAAAACGGATATGTTAATATAAAAGGAGTTTTTTGGCACCTGCGCATGTAACACTTGCGTCTTGCATCCTCCGTGACTGCACTGCATGATGCTGCTTTCACTGCCAGAACAGCCGACTTCATCCAGCCATATTTGCCCACTTCCTGGCTGAAAGTGGGAACCGCCAAAAGCGTTGACAGCTCTGCCACATCTGAGCTCCTTACAAACAACATGTGCATCTTTTAGGTCCCAGCCGTCATCACACACCGTTCCCCATTTGCCGTCATAATAGATTTCTACTCTTCCAGAGCAAGAGTGACCACCATCGACCAGTCGTATGTTAGCGGCGTCTTAGAACAGATTGCAAACATACAAAGAGAAATGTGAGCAAACACTGTGGGATATTAACTTAATTACTGTACCACATACTATACTCTACATAAGATGTAATTGTTCATTGGTGCGATAATTCTAACACTCACCAGCAAGGATGGAAACTCCAAACACACTGACTGTAGAGTAGAAACAAATAAGAATATCATTTTTTATAAACCTATAATGAAAAACCCTCAAAAGCACAGTCCTGAGACTACAGAACACCTTTACACCAACTGAATCGTTTTTGCCTGCCCTGAAGTGCCCATTGCTGCTAACAATGCCACTGATGGTACCAAGTCAAACAATTTACAAGCCTTGCTGTTACAAGTTCTAGACCTTAATGGTACGTTAAAGAACAGAGTGAAATAAGTAGCTCCTGAACCATGTGGTGGGTTATGCCGGGCTAATAACAAATCTGTGGGGATCTCACACACCAGCACCTTCAGGACCATTCATAGATTTGCAGGTTGATATTTTCATTGCCTCAGTGTCGGGGAAAATGTAGTCATAGGACTGAAGGTTAGCCATCTAAAAAGGGAACTGCTCATTATACAGTAAAGTTTTCTTTGAGATTACATCCGATTGCCATAAAGTATCGAGACACATCAAGGGACATTTTTTACAGGAAAGGTGGTGCAGCAACCTCATGACATCAAAACTCATGAGAGAATTGCATCAAAGCAGAGTTCCTCTATCACAGACATGGCCTGATGTATTGTGCAGCATATGCAAGACTGGACTTTCTCCATATCAGTGTTACTTACAGATGCTTCTGACAGAAGAGCTTCAAGGAAGGTCTGGGCATTTATTTAGATCTGCTGGCTACCCATAATTTGAAGTTTTCCTTTTCCCAGTATACAACTCCCTACTTCCATGAGGCCAGGATCCTCTACTAAGCAGGGAAAGGACGTTGCATGATCTAAATAAAGTGCAGAGGTGTTAAGGTACTTTTTTAAGGATGGAATAGAAGGGCAGAGTGTTCCTGAGTGTGCTGAGTTCCCAGCTCTGGTGGTGAATCAGAAATAAGAACTTATGCATGGCCTTACTTAAAGGATTATTTGATGGCTAGGTCGACAAACACATCTTGGCGAATGTAATGCATTTTGTGTCACTAGAGGTTTATTCATGTCTCTGGGACAGTGAAATCTATTTCTGTCATGAATATAAGAGGCAAAGTAATAACAACTTTATGATATATAATACTTATGCATACATTTTTTGTAATCTTCAGAAAACCTGCTCTAAAAACAGATAAGCTACAATTTGTTGGACTAAGAGTATTTTAGGGAGTCAATAATAACTGTAGTTTGGGTTAAATCATGATTTACTGCATGTAATTTAGGAGCATTTATTACAAAAATCCAAAGATTTACTTATTTTTGATCAATCCAGGTGTTCCTTTTAAAACTCTCAATGAGTAAGTATCAATAAGTCTTCATACCTAGTTTTAGAAGGAATGCATTTAAGAAGACTATTCGATACAGTCAAATAGCCAATTGGGATAACATAACATCACTGCAAACTATTTTGAATTTTACTGTTTGAAAAACGTTACAATAGTACAGAAAAATATAGAAATCATATTTACCAAGAAAGAGTTTAAAATGACGTTGCAGCATCTTGGTCCCCGTGGAGTTGCTCAGCTTGGTTACTTTTACATTCTGCTTTATGTACTGCATTTTTTTTTACTTAAGACTTTGTGGGCGGAGTTTTTTTCGTTCCTGTTTGTGAAAGCAGAAATCAGCCGACTAACGGTGAAAACTACAATCGACCGGGTTAGAATGTACAATAAATGTCCTTTCAAACTTCTACAGCCAAGAAAATAAACTTAAAACTTAAAAGATAGAGAGCATTCAATATGTGGACAAAAGTAATATTGAGTACATGTTCCACCTATCTCAGCATTCCACGGGAGCTTTTCTGACATCCCATTCCAATTCCATAGATGTTAATATGGAGTTACAACAGCTTTCACTCTTTTGGGAAGGCTTTAAAGAGGACTTTCATCTGTTACTGTTATCCATAAGATCATTAGTGTGGTCAGACTCTGATGTTAGACAGGGTCTGGTTCATAATCTACGCACTGGTTCATCCGATATGGTGTCCGATATGGTTGGGGTCAGATTCTTCCACACTAAACCAAACTCACCCAACCAGCTTTGACATGAGGATGTCATTGACAGAGTGTGAAGTGTCCAAAACTGTCTTTGTTGTGCTGAAGCATCAAGATTTCCCTCCAGTGGAACTAAGGGGCCTAGAACCCAAGCCCTGAAAAACAGCCTCATAGTTTTATCCATTCTCCAACAAACTTTAAAGTCAGACAGTTACCATTCCCCTGGCATTCACCACACCCAGACTCATCCATCAGCCTGACAGATAAAGAACAGTGATTTGTCAATCTACAGAACTCAGAAGTCCAGTGGTGGCATACTTTACACCACTTCATCAGACGCATAGAGATTGGTTAAACGAATGCCATGAAGCCCCCAATACCCCTTTTTAGTGCTGATATTAATGCCAGTGGAGGCTTGGAACTCAACATTGGGTTAATGAACAACCGTACATTTTAAAGGTGATGCCCTTGTTTGTGGTGTACTCTTTGTACTTCATGAAATGACACGCCCTGTGATGATATGGCGTTAGTCCAGCCTTGCTTCATCCTGCTCATTACAGCAGGTCCGTAATACAGCTACTCAGGGAACTCCGCTTCGATGCAATTTTCTCAGGATTTCCTGCACCACCTTTCCTGTGATCTTGCTCTTGTTCTCTGGCTGAGGGTCAGGTTGCTTACGTAACAGTGGGGCCAAAACGTATTTAGTCAGCCACTGATTGTGCAAGTTCTCCAGCAAATCACATTGTAGAATTTTTAAATTGTATGTCTTTTTAAATTGTATTCTTGTATGTCTTTCATTTTCTTACCATTGCTTCCACAGTCGATTTATTCACCTGCAACCTGCTTGCCTATTGTAGATTCACTCGTCTTAGACTGGTGCAGGTGTACAATTCATCTTCTTCTAGCTCTTTGGTCTTTGTCATGGTTGAGTTTGGAGTCTGACTGCTTGAGGTTGTGGTCAAACAGGTGCATTAATACAGGTAACAGGTGAAGGACAGAAGAGCTTCTTAAAGAAGAAGTTACAGGTCTGTGAGAGACAGAAATCTTGCCTGTTTCTGGCTGACCAAATACTTATATTCCACCATAAATTTCAAATAAATTATTTCAAAATCCTACAATGTCATTTCCTGGATTTTTTTCTCATTTTGTCTCTCATAGTTGAAGTGTACCTATGATGAAATTTACAGACATCTCTCATCTCACAGTTTTTATAACAATAAATTCACATTTGGCTGTTTATATTTAAAATAACATTCATTCCGAAGAATGATAGTTTAACCATAAATAAACACATAATAATAATAATAATAATAATAATAATAATAATAATAATAATAATAATAATAATGTATGTTAGTCAGGGCATCATTAACTTATCATGTATCTTATCTTTTTAAGAATTGGCTTCACTTCTTGATTGTTCTCCTACTTCAACCATGCACCAGGGTTTGCGCACGTAACTGCTGAGCTAAAGAAATTTAAAGTATAATAATAAAGTCCAGGTGAAACTGTTTGTGCAACATTCTTCCCTCCAAGCTATCTTGAACGAGCTTCCTGTAATCGGTGCTGAGAATATTAACAAGCAGTTTAAGACCCGTTGGAGTCTAGATTTGATTGTGAGATTATTCTTTTTAGATTGCGACTTCCAGTATGACTTTGCATCATGTTCAAAGTATACTATAAACCTGAATATGTTCAGTGAACCCAAAACATTTGGAGTAACACCTTGCCTCAAAAAAACCATCATTAAATAAACATAAAAGTTAAGGTTGACTGTACCATCATTTTAATGTACACTGCATTGTTTGATTCAGTACAATATTCTTTCATGATATACTAATCTACACTTATTAGTTAGGTTAAATTGATTGTTTGTTTACATAATTTAATATTATTTGTTATTTTTTCCAAACCTTTTAATTTGGCTAGTGCTAAATATGCACTTCTTTTTACTACTAAACATGGGGTTGGGCTAATATCACATTATCACATTTAGATATATTTGTATGTACTTCCACACTTACATAGCATTTTCTTGGTAAAATTGTGGGTTCAACACTAAGTGGGGAAAACCTGCCAAACTAGAACATGCATACTTAAACAATTCCAAAATAACAGCACATCTATTGCTGTAAGAGCTATGAATAAAAAAAACACAGATTGACTGGTCTTTGAAGGTTTATTGTAATGCAGTCACTTAAAATACACTTACCATTATATGTTCGTACATTGTGTTATGGGATAGACTGGTTAAGATTGTAATTTACACACATGCTACTGAATAAAGGATTTCCCACTACTGTGGCAGCAGCCTCCTTCCACCACCTCTACAATGACAGTAGAGGTGTCGGGTGCTACCACAGCAGTGACAAATACACTAAACAGTAGCATGTGTGCAAATCTCAATCTTGACCAGTATATTACACACCAAACTATCCGAAAACACGGTGGGAAGTGTAAAATACCAACCGTGACCTGTAGGCCAAAACAAAGAAAACCTATTTGCCAACACTGTCAAATGCCCATGACTATAAACGCCAATATACCCTTTTTTTTTTACACAAGACAGCGGTATCAGCTGTGTGCACTTTTCCTTTCAAATCCTCCCTACCTAAAGAGAACCTGCTGAACGAATTAAAGGGCGTGTTTACCATGCACCTTGGGTAGTTTGTGTACAGGTATGGTCATTTGACAGTGTTGGTGCTACCCTATTCACACAACAAAGTAGCATAAAGGGCATATAAATAAAGTTACTGCCTTCCACAACAGAAACTCCGGCAACGGCACGTTGTAATTTAACAATTTTCAATTGTTCACACACAAAATGTAACATCACTTTTGACAGCCTTTGTATCTTAAGAGTTCTGAAATGGTTGTTTATGACACTTGAAACAGAATTTAAAATACAAATTACAAATTAAAAAAAGTCCCATAATGATTAATTCAATCATGAAATTAACCAAAACGCCATACCCAAAAACATCTTCCAAGATCAAGCTGGGCATTTTACATATACCACTATACACCCAGGGAGGATGGGTTTAGGGGATGTTATGCAACACCATCATGATGAATAGCGAGGATTCCAGTTGGGATGTGTTTGTAGGCGTCCTCATCATCCACAGCCTAGAAATGAAAATGAAAAAAAGGGCTGTTTTTCTCCAAGAACAGAACGCTGTATTTGCAATAAAAGGGTTAATCACAGATAGCTAAGATGGACTACAGGTAACCTAGAATGGTTACATGGGCTACTTTGTGGCAAAAGATGAGAAAACCTATACAAAGGTTACATTATGAAAACAAACATTTTTGAATTAAGGATAATATTGCCTTGACCATGTTCTGGCTCTTGCATTGGGGCATTCAATGACCCAGATTGGTTGCGAATCCGATTAGGAAAGGTTCAGAACAAAATCGTTGAACTTGAAAGTTGAAAGTTGCTGTCCTTTCGTCTTCCATGATCATGAAAGGTTTGATATGAATGTCTAATGAAACAGTCATGAACGCTTCATGCAAAGTGTATAACAGCTGCTATAAAGGGACACGTCAAGTAAAGTGTAACTGAGAAGCCATACATTTAGAAGAAGGCCTACACATGGTACTTGATTCCACCACTCTCCCTTGACTCCTTTGTTTCCTCTGCAGGAGGAGGAGCAGCAATACAGATGCATGAGGTCGGAGGGCACAACTGGAGAGGTGATATTGACTCGGACAGTCTTTCAGTTTGAAAACAATTGATAATGTAGCCTCCGTCTTCTGAAAGATTACATAGATTGGTTCCTTCACTCCTGCTTCAAACTACCAATCTTCCTTGTCAAAAATGTGCACTTCGGCACCTCAGAATCAGGGACAATCATGAAATGCACATTTTGTACAAGGAAGATGGGTGGTTTGAGAAGGGAGTGAAGGAAGTTATCTGTGCCCACCTGGAAAATTCAACTTTGAACAGAGAAGGAGAGCTACGTCATGCCCTAGGACGCTATGCCTGCCACATCCTTATAGTATACAGCATCTTCTGCATGTAATCTACTAGCTTTGTGACTACAAAGTACAAAGTTAAAAATGTATTTGTTTTTGTAATTACATAAGTTGTTTGAGTGCATTATCTCCCACAAAGCATATAGTCAAAGGTAACCAAGCGGTATGACTTACAAAACAGTCCTTGAAGAATTCAGATGGGTTGTCGTCCAGAAGCACTGCCAGCCCTCTCAGGATGAGGCATTGTATGTCGGCAATGTCCGATGTCTGGATTGCAGTGAAAAAAAAATACTTCATTGTAATACTACTTAAGGTTAGAATTCTCATTCATTGTGTTTCCCAATAACTTCCCAAGTAGTGTGCCTACTTTAATCCTTTAATCTACTTTAATATTTAAGTAGTACTTAAAGAAAAATTCCTGCCCATTTCAACACTCAATTTGACCCGGCGTATCCCTTTAAGCCTAAACTGTTAGCTTGATTTCACATTTGGAGCTTTAAAGGAAAATTCCTGTCAACTTCAACATGCCGTTGTGTTGCTTATGTTACCCATGACTTGTCAGTACCTGATGATGCGGCATATTTTTTTTAAGCTTTCTGAGATCCTGACCATAGTAATGGGGGTAAGGTACAACAAAAACACAAGCTCCTAAATAAGTCCAGATGCTTACGACCTAACTCCTTTAGATAGTATGACCTTGCTGAAAGAGAATTTTCAGATATCTCATAGTTCTCCATCAAGACATTTGTACATGGGAATTGACTGAATTCAATTCATTGACCCTGTTAAATTCCTGGTACACCTGGAAGACAGCAATAAATCAAGATTTAATATCAATGTCAGAACAATTTTAGTCAAGAAACACAAGAGACGATTCTGAATGAAATTTCTTTATTGTAAAGTATAAATTACATTTGGCGGTATTTCTATGAGCACCATGGAAAAGCAGCGAGTCAGGGGGCAGCAGCAGTTAAGGAATTCTCACCCCAGCAGGACAGGGAGAGATAGATATCCCCCCATGAACAGAGCCAGGCGACATGACAAGAGCACATGCCATGCCATACACTACAAGGCGGAGCAGGGGAGGAGGTGGGTAGCAAAAACCAAGCAGCATGCTAATAAACAACAACGTGTTAACCATTGGAGGCAAACAAGCAAGAGGCAATTAAATGGCTACCTAACATTGCATGGTGGACATGTTCATAGCAGCTAGCAGCTTAGCTGGAAAAAGTTTCTGATAATTTGCAAGTATACCAGAACATATGCAAAGCTGAAAACAATACGCAACCCAATGATAAATACCTAATTACAAGGCATAGAAAATATGTTGTGGTCATAGCATAAACTAAACAATGGCACGATAGCACTTGCGAGAGACAAGAGATACTGAAGTGACTACAACACAGTAACACAAACTGAAATGACTGACTGAAAACGGTGAATCGTGCACACTTACCTCACAGTTCCTTCAATTCAATTCAATTCAATTTTATGTATATAGCGCTTTTTACATTGTAGCATTGTCTCAAAGCAGCTTTTAGTAATACAATTATCTAAAAGGCCAATCCCAAGTTGAGCAAGCCCAGGGCGACGGTGGCAAGGAAAAACTCCCTAAAATGGTAGGAAGAAACCTTGGGAGGAACCAAGACTCAGGGGAAGAACAGGGGACCCATCCTCCATGGGCGGCCTAGATGTTAAATAGACAAATACTAAATGTATATTAAACTATAGGAAAATTAGTTTAAAATAAATAACAAATTTAAATTAGTAGTAGAAAAAAAAAACTAATAATAATTCAAATTATAAAACAAAATTCATTATTTTTTCCCCTAGTTCCAAATAAAGTGCTTTGTGAGGGTATAACAAAACACATCAACGTGACATCAACATTTTATACTCACTTATATTTAGGTATAAAAACAGGCACGAATAAGTCGACAATGACATGATTTTAGGTCATTTTCACCATGAGTTCTAAGTCATTCTTAGTCTACCTGAAAAACAATGCGTCAAGTGAACGCTTTCTGCTCCCAAACACTAGGATAAGTGGATAAAACAGACCCCCTTGTTAGTGCCTGAAGCAAATAATTCATTCAAGTGAATCTGAAGTTTTTCTACTAAAAAGGCTTCATCCGTGTCGATCAAGTTCCATCTAAAGCAATCTGTACCTAGTACATTTTTTGCAAAGATTTAATATTAGAACGTTGTGCAATCTTTCCAGAATATGGAAGGAGTCTGACTGGAAACAGACTTGGGATGATTACTCTACCTCCCTAATGAGGCCCAGAATCGATCCTTGGTACAGAGTCAAGTTGTCAGGCCAAGTTGAAATACGCTATTGGAGAGCTCTTCTTTTCACAGTGTGATCCAGTTTCAGCTAGTGGTCAAAACCCATTCAGAAAATGTACACAGGTAGGAACGTGCTGACTCATTCAGAACCACACTAATTAATCAGCGTATCTGCACAGTAACTACTGGAAATGAGCTCTTAATGACAGGACGTTGTTATTACAACCAGAAAACGTGGAAAACGCCAGGTAACGAAGAGAGAATTAGAAGGAAGTTTGGCTTAGGTAAGTAACCAAAGAAATTTCATTCAATATTTTCTACGACGCCTTCCCAGACGTATAATAATCCATTTTAATCACAACCTTCAGCGAATTTATTTCGCAAGATCCAAGTCTGATGCAGAGAGAAACTATTGCCTTATCACTTGCTGTTGTATCTTGGCAAAAACAAGCCAAATTCTTCTAAAACTGGAAGTTGTAGAGGGATCTTGTCCAACTGCGGTTCGAAAGTGGGGAGGCAGGACTGTGGTATGACCTGCTGTTCAACTTGTCAGCACGATGGGATTCAGCATTGTTCCTCTGCATTCGACAGAGGCGAGATTACCAAAAATGTCGAAATTTGTTCGTGGGATGGTTCCTGTGAATGATTGTGCAAGAATGAGCGTAACCTGCAACATGGCAGTCGCAATTCCAGAAACGCTCAGGCATAAGGATTCCTCATACAACATTTTTACACTGTTAATCAGAAGTTCAAAATACACGACCATGTGAAATCACTATTTCATAAGCATAAACAAAACACACCTCTCTGGCAGCACACAACCAAGAGGGAATGAGTCGTCTTGAAGGAATACTAATTACCAAAACGGACAATTCTACATCACCTATAATTACGGCTCTGCCTGGCTAGTAGGAAGTCACAGCGGTTAAATGACCGGTGCTCTGTACTTTTAAGTACATGTAGGTGACGCCGGTACATTGTTTGCTGCATTAAGCAGGGGGACCATTTTCCATTTCATGTCTCTTGTGTCCGTGCACAACAACGCAACACAACTCCTACTTATACAGGACAAGTAAATCAATGCGTCTTAAAAATCCAAGTATGGCATAAATAATACTTACAGCAGTAAAAATACATCCAAAACCTTTAACTTAACTGTTATCGGCTGCAACGTCAGCGAGGTAAAGTACAGATTTTTATTTCTTATTACAACTTCTGGTTTTCAATTACTCAGTGATTAAAGTGAACGGAATTTGATCTGGTCGCTAAAAAAAAGGTGCTTATCTGTATATCCATTTATTCACAACCCAATCCTTGGGACCCAGACGCCCCAATTCTAGCACCTCCTCCATATAACCAATAGATTTCCAGCTCTGACCAAATCACAGCTTCGGTTCTAAACTAACATCCATTCAGCATGTTTAACTCATTATTGTACAAGTTCCCAAATCCAATTCCTGGCGCTCAAATCTGGCAGCGTCCTCTGTCCCAAATGGCCTTCCATGCTAGGACTTTCCACATAAACCAGAGCTTTAGTTCTAAAGAAATGTCTGGTCAGGAAACCATTACTAGATATAGACCTGTTTCGACGACTTCTGAGAAAGTGTCCGAATTTCCTCAGCCCTGTTCGTTTCAACAAGCAGCAAAATGTACAAGCTGTCTCCAAAACGCCAAGGCCGTTTTTCATCACCACGCTAAACTAAGGTCGCTGAGCTTCAGCTTCGGAGTCCTACAGAGATGCTAAAGGTTACGGTGTTATTCTGCACCGCAGGAGACGTCCTAGAAGGACACGTCTTTGTTCAGCTGTTCCTGATGCCACAGACGACCAGATCCGGGCGAAGCTCCGTTTCCACGCGTCCGTCAAAAGCCGAAATCCTCAAACATCAAAGCAGGCACAGCTTTATTATACCGACCTTCAAAAGGTCCTGCTTCAGATCTGAGTGCTTGGAATAAGACGTCAACAGCTGCAATCTTACATGGCAGGCTTTACAAATATGTTTTTTTTTCCTATTCTGGCAAACTTGTTTACGACTCTGCATAAAAAGTGCATTTTTCAAAACAGGCTGCGCTGCAAGTAAAAAGCCTTGCAGTGCTTATCGCCATTCATTAGGGTTCATCATAAGGGAGGATCACGGCAATCGTTTACGCAGTGTTAGCAGAAAGATAACTTTGTTTACACAGCAATTCAAGGCAAGCCTTGCTTACAGTGGCACGTGACCCCCATGGAACCAGTTTAGGGGTCAGAACTATGAAAAGGCACACACAATCCGCAGTGAAGTCAAACAATAAGAGATGGGTTTCCTGGGTATTAGGAAATCCCCCACACACCTGTTTTCCATGATAGATTGCGGTGGTGAATTAGGTGTGGTTCCGAGGCAACTTGGTCATGCGCTCTAATATTTTCCCAGAAAAGGTTTCCCAGAAAAGGCATATGGGCACTACTTTAGGAACCACTAAGCAGGCTGCAGGCTCATGCCTAATTCGGTTCGAAAACACAAAGTTGTTACTGCACGATCATACGAACGTCCATACACGCAGGAGAACGTTCGCACTCATTCGAATTCGCCTCATTTTAAATAACAGCAAGGGCAGAGACGTACATTTAAATACAGCCCTTGCACAAACTGTGGCCTTGTGGTTAACCAACAAAGAAATCAATGCTAAGAACTTCAACTGGGGGGGTTTGTATTGAGACAGAACTGGCTGATACCGGCGCTTCATCTGCTCCTAATCTTATTGATTCAGAACTCAGGGCCTCCATGGTTAAAGCTGTGGATAACTATACAGAAAGTAAGGAGTTCAAATGCCAGCACCAAACCGCCACTCAACCTGTTTACATGCACTTGAGTAATCAAATATGAAACCACCAGGTTTACATGACTCCCAAAAAAAATTAAAATTAAAAAAAATTAAAATAAATAAAACTCACATTTCTACTTTGCAAACAGCCAATAATCATCGCAGAAAGACGAGACGTTTTTTTTTAACTTAAGCGAAATATTCAAATTCTTCATTTTCTCAAAAACATACTGCATTTCATCGTTGCCGCAAAGTTTTTGACAGCCGTCTATAGTGTTGCTGGTTATTCCAAGGTTGCCAGATAACCTGGAGAGAGACCTGACAACCATATTTCTCCTCAGACTGTCAAATCCGAATTAAGATCAGATTTACTGGGGTAAAATCTGTGTGATTTCTTAATCTGAATTCCAGAAGTGTGTGCTTTATATTTGACCAACTCAATAATCGGATCAAATCTGATCATTTTTGGATTATTTTAAGCATGTAGAAGCACAGGGTGTATGCAAATAAGCCAGAAAGAAGAGAAATCTCTTAGGTACAAGTGGACCTGGCAACCGTGCTTTTTCTGCCAGCAGCTGCTCTGTGCACGTGGACAGACTGACAAAACATGAAATCGTAGTAAAGATACACATGGCCTGAGAAATATTTAATCGTTCCATCACCTAAAAGAGCCCCACCCCAATTGCAGCGCGGCTCTGCACCTTTCTTGAAACTTCTTAAGCTTTCTAAAGGATTTACTCTGCAAAAAACATTCTTTTGATAGAAGATTTAACATGCACCACCGATGGAAATCCCACAGATATGGTGGTCAATCGTGTACTGGCAGTAAACATGATCTGAGAAATCACATGTTGCTGTTGACTTCAATGTTACCTACCATTCCCTATAGTTACCAAAAACAGAGTCTATTATTACAGGCGCGTGTAATTATAAGGCACTGAACCGGCAGCACAAAGCAAGATCATTATACTATTAAACAAAGCAAAAAATAAATAAATTAAATGCAGCACGATGTACTCCAAGAAGGACTGAAGTTTATTACAGCTGACCGAGCTAAACATTTCAGGAAAGCTTCAGAATGTCCCAAAAATAAATTCAAATCAGGCACTGGAATTGTAGGCCGGAATTGTAAAGCCAACACATCATTTATGCAGATGTCCCAGGGTTGAATTCTGTGGTAATTCAGCGTTTTCTGGTGCACGAAATTTCACTCTCATGGCACTCGCTACAAATTAGAAGGGAAAAAAAAAAACATATACGAAAACAAAAAGAGAGAATCAACAAAAGCTTCCTCCACCCATGCATCTCTAAAGCCTAAAAAATGTTGGAATTCGTGAGGACACATATAATTTGCAGGAGAACAAGAAATCTGGCCTGCAGACGGTGGATATTTGCGGAGTATTTCACAAAGCAAATCTGGAGCCACATCTTACGTGGTAGAGAATGTGCTTGCATTTAAATTCAATAGTCCATTGCGTTTGTAAGTAAAATCGGGTAAAAACCAAACACTCCCCATCTTGTGTGGAGTCTTCACAAATTGGCTTTGGACTAATGAGCAGGTATTCTAACTTACAGGTTGCTACTAGTCATTACAGCGATGTCAGAGCGTCTGGATTTCTCGTTTACTATGCTTTTTTTTCAGATTCCAAGTCACTAAGGACCTAAAGAGAGCGGAACCCAATATTCTCACCTGTATGGCCAGTTTACATTAAAAGGGAGTCCCATAAGCCCAGATTATATTTGTTACAGATAATGGTGCATGTGAGCAGCGAAGAATGAATCAGCATTATTCTATTCAAGGGAAATCGAAGTCGAAGTGTCTGTGTACACAGAAGTACACACACACACACACACACACACACACACACACACGTTTGTATTTATGCTCACAGACACACATGGAGAGAGGGAGGGGGAGAGAGAGAGACAGAGAGATAGAAAGACAGAGAGAGAAACAGAAATAAACAGAGACGGAGAGTAAGAGGAAACTAAAGACAGGCAGACATAAGGAGAAAGACAGTGACAGAGAGAGACAGATAATCAGAGACAGAGAAGTGAGTGAGACTGCAATAAAGACAGACAGAGACAACTAGACAGACTATGACAGAGACAATCAGAGGCAAAGAGAGAGACACTGGCACAAAGAGGGACAGAGAGAGGGGGGAGAGAGAGACAGAGATTCAAAGACAGTAAAAGGACAAACAGACAGAGAAAAGGGAAGCTAAAGACAGGCAGAAGGAGAAGAGAGACAGACAGTAACAGAGAGACAGACAATCAAAGAAACGGAGAGCGAGAAAGAAAGGGGTAAAGACAGACTATGATTGAGACAAAGAGGTAAAGTGAGTGAAACAGACAAAGCGAGACAGGGAGCAAGCACGAGGGACAGCAAGAGGGAGAGACAGAGCGAGAGAGGGAGAATGACAGACAGGCAGACAGACAGACAGGCAGACAGACAGACAAAAAGACAGAGTGAGAGACAAAGACAGAAGTGAACATACCAAATCATGGATACACAGCTAATAAAAAATCACCTTGTTTATTCATGAGCTAATTACTAATTAGACAATTATCACACCTAGTATAATTATATTTTCATCATGACGCATCATATAATTCAATGCTCTAAAGATCTTTTTATAGAATTATAATCATGGTTAACAATTACTTTCTGGTAAATAATTACCACTCGACTTCGACGTCACTGAAATTTGGATCCATTTGTACTGCTTTGGCAACCCTTGTTCATTTCAATTCACGCCAGCAAAGCTATTTGAATTTGACAGACGGAGTGCGATACATCCACTTCTTTCAGGACTAGATAGTATTGGGGTGTGGAGCACGTACTGGATCTCACGGTGTACAGGCAAAGGATCGCCCAGGTCCATTGCAGTCCCCCATCAGATTTGACTGTGACAGAGCCAGGGCTGATATCCTACTCGCCTGTATGCCCTCCCTCCTCTAATATGATACATTCAATCGCACCTGTGTGACGACTGACCTAGCCTGAAGGCACTGCTGGGATCTTCCTGGGGCCTCCACGGTGGCAGACTAACAAAGGGCTGCTGTGCCAAGCCAAAGCAGTATTACATATCCATACACAACATGCACTTGCTGGACTTGTGGCACAGCACGTATATTTAAACAGGAGTAAACTTTGGGTTTGGTAGCATCACTAAAGCTGGCAGTCATCACCCTGACTCGGACAGTTGAGGGCATTACTTCACAAAGTCAGCCTTATTATTGATGAGAACGCAAGACCTTGAAGCACAACAAGAAACCAAACCAAAATTAGGCCAAAAGAACTTATACCTGTAGCTTCGCTGACTAGGTCTTTTCATTTGACGTGATAAGCATAAAGGATTCAGTCCAGTGTGCAAATCAATAGGATATCGACTCCATTCTCGATACGTTATGCAAGTAATACAATAGCCTAGGTTGCATCATTCATATGCCCCGGTACATGGGTCCCATCAGGTCCTGCATCCCATTCTATTCGGATCAAAGTTGCTTATAAATATTACAAGTCTCTGACTGGGTTTTTCGGGCTTGCCCTTTGATCCTCTTTCTTCACTCTGCCTGTCTAATAAAGCAAACCTGTTTGTCCTGTTGCACGTACCATCCACAAGCCCGTTTCAGATCAAAAATGCTCCACCGGTGGCCTAGCACTGATATAATTACTTGGCTGGGTCATTATACGGGTCGTCTGCTCATTTTCATTGGTTCCTCCATTCCTTCTTCATTTTTTAAAATCATCTTGTTGGTCTTGTTCATCGTCTCATCTTCAGAGTTAAACTAATCCCGCAATTAAACGGATGCTTTTGAAATCCAAAAACCATTTAGGCATTTCGCAGACACCCTTATGCAGGACTTGCGTCGAAGAAACTGATGGCAGCTTGGCCGGCGTGAGATTTGGACCCTAGACCTGCTAACTCATAGTCCAGTACCTTAACAGACCAATTGCCCACCACAGTCCATGTACAGAATATGTGGCCTCTTACAACGTAATAGGCTACCTGCTCAGGCTTTTCAGACACAAACGGCTACTTTGGGGGGTGGTTTCAATAGACCTGGACGCTCCGTTTATGTGGCGAGATCTGGCAACAATGACTATAATGCGATATTGTGCATAACACGGTTTAAAAAAGATTCACTGCGCTTTGACTGGATCAATGAAGGCTGGTTGGATAGAAATGGCTACAGAATGGCAACAGGGCAGCTCGGGGCTGCTAGATGGACGCCTGGTGTGTCTGTTTGAAGAAATCAGGGGAGCACCATTAAGCATTAAAGAAAAAAAAGCAACGCCGAAATGTTTCGTATCATTTGGAATTGATTATAAATAATGTCGCGACAGATCCGTGATGTGAGCCTTACAGCCGCGCTAATAAAGGGAGCATGTCGTTTGAATGGCAGGCACAAACGCAGAAACAAATAAACCCGAAAAGAAGGCAAAGGATGCTTTCGAAAGAGCCTCCAAAACTGATGGAGACGTAAATCGTGATCCCATTCATGTGCAAACCCTCGATTGAGTGTGGCGACATAGGCAGGTCCAGGTAGAGTCCTCCATTGAGCTCACACAAAGCTTTGGGCTGTTCATAGAGAATACAATCGAATTAGTATTTACCTTCAACGGCTCCAGCAGGAACCACAGCGTTCAGGCCGAGAAGAAATCCAAGGAAAAACAATCCAATAGGCAACATGTTTGCCCTGCGGGATGTCACTGCTAATGGAAATGTGGCAACGGTTCATCAAATCGTCTTCTCGCCGCGCTTGTGCTCCGTTGTTCCCCGGCCGCCACGCTTTCCAAACGCCGTGCAAACGCGGAGCTTCTGCAGGCAAGGGACAAAACACACAATGTGCAGGAAGATAGGAAGCACGGGCTTTTTTCCCCCGAGCCTAGAAAGGCGACGCGTTGCAAAACAGCGCGGCCATGTAGGCGACGTCGCTTGCGGTTCACCAGCGCGCACAACAAGATTCAACGCCGTTTAAAAACAGGACCTCTCTCTCTCTCTCTCTCTCGCTCTCGCTCTCGCTCTTGCTCTCTCTCTCTCTCTCTCTCTCTCTCTCTCTCTCTCTCTCTCTCTCTCACTCACTCACTTGCTCCCTCTCTTGCTCTCCCTCTCTCACGCACTCACTGACTGCAGGATTAAAACGTCAAGCATCGTCTGTTTGAAATAAAAAAACATAAATTAAAACTGAAGCCCCCTAAAAAAGCGCAGCTAGTGCCGCCGGTTCCGGTGCCCCTGCTCTGAATCGGTGAGAGAACGCATCTATGGAGATCGCGTCACGCCACGCACTGCGCAGGCGCAATTCAGTTTCGCAGACCCGAATTACAGTTTACATCGGTGCACGGAAACTGCGCGGCGTGTCTCTAGCCATTTTGGCTCGTCCACCTAGACCTTATGGTCTTAAAAGAAGGTCCTGTTATTTCCATTTAAATTGACAGTACCAACCTCTGATTGTTTCATGATCTATAAATATATGTAAATAATAAAAGCATAGATCCTAGTATCTTTCAGTTGTGTAAATATAAGTAAAAATGTCAGTTATATATATAAAGGTGAAGCTTAGCTTAGCATATATTGCATATATGTAACATTGGATCATTTTACTGAATAAATCATAAAAAAAGTCACTAAGATTAGTCACTGAGACACGACGTGCCTTCAAGGACCTCCCCCATAGGACTGATGTTAATATCTATTTTGTTACCTATTTTATTACTAACATACATATTATTATTGATTTAAATTATATTATTTACTTAATTTTACTATTACTTTAATATACTTTCAAGTATTTATTTAACTAACATCTAGGCCACCCATGGAGAACGTTTTCCATTTTGAGTGTTGGTCCTCCCAAGGTTTTTTCCTTTTACTTTCAGGGAGTTTTTCCTTTCCACTGTCAGGCTTGCTCAATTTGGGACTGGCCTTTTAAGATAATACAAGAGTGTAAAGCTGCTTATCTTAAAATGTCAATCCCAAATTCAGCAAGTCTAGGGCGACAGTGAAAAGGAAAAACTCCCTGACTAAAGAAGGAAGAAACTTTGGGAGAACCAAGACTCAAAAAGGAACCCATCCTGCTTGGTTGGCCTAGTTGTTATTTGAATAATGAAGTTGTAGTAATAGTAAAATTAAATAAACACATAAAATGTAAATTAATAATACAATTCAAAATAAATAACTAAATAGATTTAAGATAATGAGTCCTCAGCAGTAAGTTATTGGAGGCACATCATCTCCTAAAAACTAAATGTGGATTCCATTCAGGACAGCTAATGCAGTTGGGTTCCCTAGATATTCTGTCATGGTCCCCTTGAGGTCCCTATCAACTCATCTTTTGAGTTGTTCCTTAATATACTGTAGATCACTGCTGATTAAAATCTAAATTACCCTGTATAACAAAACATATATTTCATTCTGTACATTGTAACTACCAGGTCTGATTCACCAGTCTATTCAAACTTGTGGCCGTGTGTTCTCAGGGACTCAGTGAAATGTGTAAAGCATTTCAGTTATGCATGGTATAGAGAGCCTTGTAAAATATCCCATTATACTTTGAAAGTGCTATTCTTAGCCGCTTCACTGTTTTTTTTGTTTGTTTTTTTTTGCACATCGAGAGCCTGCATTGTATTTCTCTAATGGCTGCAGTTCCATTTCAGGAAACATTTGGTTTGAATGTCTTACAGATGTGACATAAAAGAGCTGTAAAAATGCAGAGTAAATGTATCAAAGATGCTCTGGATGTTTTGATGTCTAATAAACTAGCCCACCACCACAGTTACTTTCACAGACCCCCAGTTCAGGTCCCAAGAGTGCCACTGGCCTGTTTGGACATCATACAGGCATGTTGGTCGTATCTGAGGAAGAGGAGGCCAGACAGTGGATTATCTGTGTATGTAGCCATAGCCAGCTCTGCGATGGACTGGCATTCCATCCATGACATATTGCTCCGGGGATATAAACCTGAGCCTTGATGAGCTTGAGCCTATGTGAAGGTTTTACGTGAATTGCGTTTCATTTGTAGAAACGCTTCTTGCAAGTAAATCTGTGCCAAGTATTTAAGTGGCTGCCAACTTTCACTTTATATAGATTTCTGAAGTTTAGAGAACAACATGCTCTAGCTCAATATTCTGCTGGGAAACCTTGGGTCCTGGCATTCATGTGGATGTTGCTCGGACATGTACCACCGCCAGCGGTGCTTAACAGTTTGTGAACCCTTTCGATTTTCTATTTTTCTGCATAAATATGACCTACACTATCATCAGATTTAAACACAAAAGGTAAATAATAGGGGGACCCAACTGAACAAACACAGCCAAAGATATTATACTTGGTCATTCATTTATTGGGTAAAATGAACCATATTACCTGAAGTATGTGACCCTTTGCCTTCTGTATCTGGTGTGATGCCATTTTGCAGCAATAACTGCATTTAAAGGGATTTTAGGTCATTCCATCCTAAACTACAGGTTCAGCTCCGGGATGCTGGTGAATTTCCTCACACAAACTGCTCCCTTCTGGTTATTCCATGACATTTCTATTGGATTAAGGTCAGGACCTTAACTTCCCTATTCCAAACCATTACCTTCTTTAACCATTCTTTGGTAGAATAACTTGTGTGCTTAGGTCATTGTCTTGCTGCATGACCTACATTCTATTCAGACTTGGCCTCCAAATAGATGCTGTGACTCTTTTCTTTAGAATTTGATCCTTTTGAATATCTGATCATTTTCCTCCAAAAATAAATGGGCAGGTATAACATTTTTGTCTCATTTGTTCAACTGGGTCCTCTTTATCTGCTTTAGGACTTGTGTGGAAATCTGACGATGTTTTAGGACATATTTAGGCAGAAATATAGAAAATTCTAAACTCTGAAGTAACATTACCTCAACATTGTTGCAGACCAAGTGCACCCCTTCATGCAAACAGTATTCCCTAATCGCCTTTTTCATCAGGATAAGGCACCATACAAAATTGTTTGGGAATGATTTGTAAACCCAACTTAGCAGTCAAAGATTACTTGCCATTGACGTGGACATCTGTGAGTTGAATGTGCTGGACAAACAAGCAAGTCCAATTCCTGGAGGTTCTCTCTCACAGCTTACAGGACTTAAAGGATCTGCTGTTAATGTCTTGGTGCCAGATATCATGAGACCTACAGAGGTTTTGTTCATTCCATGCTTTAGAAGGTCTAAGATTTGTCTTATTAATCAGGGATTTTTTTATGAATATACAGATTTCTTTTTGTACAATTTTTTTATGCATTTGGATAGGAAGATGTTTTCTAGCCAAATATATACAGTCTCCAATGGTAATGTTGCACCACTCCAGGTATCACAAGGTATGGCAATCCATGTGCTTGGCTGCCTGGTCATGATCATCTCTTGCACTCATGTTTCTTCCAGAGGCAGCTTGTATGTTGTCAAAGGTCTCTTTTTGCGAGGTCATCTGATTCAGGACTAAGTTACTTAGCATTTCCTCTTCACAATAACATATTTGGCCTTTTGCAGGGCTGAAACTTGACAAAATGATCGTCACCGAGCTCTTCAGAACGACTCCTCCAAGTAGAATGCTTGATCTCTTATGCTTACATTATTAATAGGTGCGTCTGGTATACCCAAACCCGTTGTATGAATTGTCTACATATTTTCCTTAAACACTTAATAAATGGTTTCTGGGGTTTTTGGGCCATATTCATGACCCATGTTTAAATCATGGCCCATGAGTAGCTGAGTTTCATGAGAAAAAAAGATCGTCACAAGCACAAACAACGTGTATTTAAAGGTTACAGCAAGATAAGAACCAACCACAGTCTAATGAAGTCGACTGGAGACCAATGGATTTTACTATCTTCGCTGCTTAATCTCTTACATGCAAGAATGCTGCTCCCTAGTGGCCAAACTCGGTCCTGTTCTAGCGTCTGAAGATCAGTCCTGTAGGGGCACTGGCCTACGCAGTTAGGATTTCCATCCGTAGTACTTCTAATCCAGAAATGAAGAACATAAAAGCGTTAATAAATAGCCGAGACAACCCCAAGCCCAGTAACACATCCTGTCTGCTCTGTTTTAAGAACTGTTAATGAAAACATCCTAAGTGACCGACAACCGATGCAATCATCCATGGTACAATCCAAACCATTGTGGGTTAAGGACCTTGCTCTAGGGCCAAACAGCAGCACCCTAAAAGTGCTGAAGTTTGAAGCTTATACCTTCTGATCCATAGTGCAGTTCCTTATAGTACCATCCAAAACCACATACAGCTGGGTGCAAAAGGCCAAAAAGGGTGGTGCACCATTAGAGCAAATAGGTCAAATCAAGCGAGAGTGCATATTAAAGCTCCGGAGACCTGGATTGGACTACAGAACTGTTCAATGCTGTGTGGAGTTGGCATGTTCTCTAGTGTTTGCTTAGGTTTCCTCCAGGTACTCCAGTGTCCTCCCACATTCAAAAGACACACACTAGGTTCAGTGTCTCTAAAGGTCTCTAATGTCCCAGTAATATAATATTAATAATAATATTTGAACTTTTACATGTCCCTAGATGTGTTGTCCCAAAGGCAGGACTGGAGTGCTCACCACAAGAACCCCATACTCAAACACCGACCATCGCCAGAGCAGAAACTAAATCTATATGGTTTCCGGAGGTCGCAGTCCAGATTTCCTGTTCATTACATCACTGCAAATGAAAATATGAAAAGTATAAAAGTAAAGCATGAAAACATGCAAAGTAGCAATTTAACATTCTGGATTTGTTTGTCACTGAGTGCATTATAACTGCACTGGGGTAGCCTAGCGGTTAAGGTACTGGACTCTGGACCTGATGGTCCAGGGTTCAAATCCCATCTTTGCCAAGCTGTCACAGTTGGATCCTTAAGCAAGACCCTTAACCCATCATTTCGTGAATTGTAAGACTGCATCAGTTGTAAGTCGCTCTGGATAAGAAAGTTGCTAAATGCTGTAAATGTAATACTTGTTAAGACCTTGGTCGTTAAAGTGAACAGATCGCACAGTCGTTTACGAACGCTAACCTGTACGTCTGCTGTTACCATCCTCTATTATTGCTGCCACCTTTATCAGTCAATGGGGGAACGTTTTAATGACAAATATAAAGAGGAAAGAGTTTTCTGAGGATTTTGAAAAATCTAATGCAAAATACACAGGTTACATTCCAGCTTAATGCTCCTCAAGCATTTTGCAGCCCATGGAACTGTAACTAACATCTCTGGACATGTATGGAAGAAACATTTTTGAGCGATTGCACAAAGGATTGTGCGTATGGTGCAGAGATAATTTCAGTCAACTGACAAGCAGCTTCAAACTGAGCTGCAGAACTGTGTCAACAGCCAGTGCTATCCATCGCCAGCTGAATGACAGAGGACTATCAGAAGACTGGTCTACCATGCTCACACAGACTCCAAATGTCAGAATGGAACTTGTGAAAACCTCCATTATAGAGCCAACAACCTTCTGGGAGAATATGCGCTGGACAGATGGGGCCAAAATATGATTTTGTAATACACTGCTCTCAATAAATAGGGGCTATTTCAGTCATTTTTGTTTTCAGTATACATGTGCCTCATAAAAGTCACTTTACCATTGCTAAATTAGTGCCTGCCAGAAGGACACCTACACATGTTCTGGGCTTGATCCTGTTGATTTTTGGACGGAGATATTTGACACTCTTAAGAATGGCAATAACTTTGACCCAAACCTCCTGACTTTCCTGAATGGAATTCCTCCAAAATCCCAAATGCCCCAGTGCAACCTGTAATAGCCTTTACTATTTTATTATCAAAGAGTGTCATTTTTGTGCTTTTTCTCCAACATATAGAATGTGGATCCAGGAAATACTGTCATATCCTGTCAAACTTGAGAAACTACACTACTCCCTCAAGGAAAGCTCAGAACATTTCCACAAGACATGGCATTCCATTGTAAAATACAGCCGATGTTGTACTGACCGAACGGGACTGTGATTTGTTTTTTCTTCTTCTCCTTCTTCCTCCCTCCCTGTTTGAGGCCACCAGGGATGACTTTCGGGATTGGGGGGGAGGGGGGTTTCTTTTGAGGGTAATATGGAAATGGGTAATATATGAGTCAGGAGACCTTGTGTTAAAGAAGATTTCTTTCAGAGGTCACATCTGGCACATTTTGAATGTTATACTCAATAAAAAGTATGTGAAAACAAAGCAGAAGTTATTTTTATAGAGTACAATATTGCTCTGTGTACAGTTTGTACAGCCAAACATGGTGGAGATTGGCTAAAGTTTTGGGATCACTCTGCTGCTTCTAGTACTGTGTGCCTTGAAAGTTTGCATGGCACCGTACTCTGTCGAAAATCAATGGGTTTTCGGCAGAAAAACTGGTCCAACTGACCATCAAAAACGCTTATGATCTTCATTGCATACTGTAGACCAACATCACCACTATTATCCTCTCAGTTCCTCACCAAGTAATTCTTTTCTTTACTAACAGTCTGGGACAAATTTCACCCCCCACTTCAGGTCATATATGAGGAAGCCCACAAGGTTGTTGCACAGGTATCTCCCAGGGTGTAGTCATTCCTCAAATGGAATGCATTCACAGCTCTCACTTGTCCCTGATATCACTTTGCTATCCTAACCCGGAGAGATAGCTTCAACAGTCTGCTGGGGGATGTGCTGTTTAGACAGGAATCAAACTGCAAAAGCATACTGTATCAACTACAGATAGCGCCAGCGCCATTTCTGTGTGCCTGATAAAATAAACGCAGCCTCACCAAACTCTGAAATGAACAGGGTGAATAGCTGAGCAGTAGTTCAAACACTAGTGAACGTTAGTGTAACGTTTGCAGCATTATGGTGCATTTAAACTGGGCGGTTATAAACCAACATGTCATTGCTATTGCTGTTTGTGGTTAGTATGATTTCTGCTATAGTGGCTAAAATATTTTACTGTAGAGATACTGTGATGTTTTCATTCCAATCCAACATGAGCTTAATCAGATATGAACAACCAGGCAGAAGTCGAAGACCGAGTATGATCAGATATAGCTCATCTAGCCACACAGACGTTTTGTGAATGGGGTCCTGCTCCATGATATCGCTGACAGAAGTACAAGTGAAGTATATAAATAAAGTGCTTGTGGGTGGAACCAGTACAGTTATAACTGAAGAAAAATCTGCCATCTGTCAGAAGAGAGTCTAAGCTCGAAGCCAGCCAAATAAGAACAGTAGTAAATCCAAGAGCCTCCAAGTGCCTCAGGGCGAAAACCGCTACACTACTGTACATGAGCAAGGACAGTTTAGGAACCTGTGCGTAGCATGTCTATGAGCATAATATATAACTTTTAGTACCTGTGGGTGGAACCAACACATTGTATAATGTAGGAAAGTTGGAAAATCTGTAAAAGTGATCAAGGACAAGGTCTACACGCTATATTTAAGCAATAGAACACGTGAAGGAGTGCGTTAGTGTCAATAACATATGGTCTGTGCCATAGATCATTACAGAAAGGATTTTATTCACAATAACAGATGACCTGAGTTGTTTGATTGCTTTTCTAATATCCTGTTGCGGCTACGTTTTGAGGTTTGAAATACACTACTGGGTATTTCTCAGTCTCTTTATTTACATTAACTGTTGAGTTTGTATGCAGTATTAAAACATATTCTGGCAAGTACAGTATGTTGCATTTCCCTTACTCTTGCGCAATAGGAGCATCTGGCAGCTTAATCAAGGACGCCAAGTTGACCCTTTTACTTTGTGAATAAGCTTGATCCGTAATGGCCTTTTGGGATGGGTACCCAAGAAATGTACAACCAAGAAAACGCTTTCTTTTTGAAGGAGGAACATGATGAAAAGGCTCAAACATGTTGAAGCTCACAAAGTTTGGAATGAAGACCAGTGCAAAAGAGTATGTTGCAGAATTTTAAGGTCCAGTTGTCAACAATATGTTACATGTGGTCATTATGTCATTGCTAAAACAACAAATGTAATGGTGGTTCATGACTTTTGCACTGTACTACATTAAATGATAAGCAAAAAGCTTACCAGTTGTACAGCAGCTGCTTCCTGTAAAGTTGAGTAATTACCAAAACTGGTTCGAGAAAGGATAAAGCATCAAACTAGTGATATGATATTGGGGGCTCAAGGCTCAACAGGGCAGCACGGTGGCTCGGTGGGAGCGCCGCTGCCTCACAGTAAGAAGGACAACACACCTTTAATCTTAGGGTGGAGTGGCCGAGGTCCTCCCCAGGTCTGTGTAGGTTTACTCTGGGTACTCCGGTTTCCTCTTACAGACCAAATACATGCGTGTTAGGTTAATTGATTACTTTAAATTGGCATTGACTTGTGTGGGTATATATATATATATGACTAGTCTTGAGATGAACCTGTGTATGGATATAGCCTTGTGTGTGTCGCTAAGATGGCCGCTGATGCCGATAGCGATGTTAAATAAGCCAAAGAAAAAAACCAGGCTCAACAAGGTCTTTCCAATGAAGGCTAATTCATCTATTTCAAACAGATAGATGGGTAGTGTGGCACAAGTCATATATTTGTTTAATACTGGTTATGTGTCACAAAACACGATGCATCACACCCTGATAATTATGGGGCTGTGTAGCTGCCCAGAAGTCAAATCCTGTCAATGGTCAGACGTGCCTACAATGTTCACAAAAATATCAACACTGAACATTGGAGTAATGGATGAAGGTTGACTTGTTGGCTACGTCCCATTTTCTTTACACTGCAAGGACGGCTGAGTATTTGAGTACCACGTACCTCAGAAAGTGATGGCACCAGCATGCACAACGGTCAAGCTGGTGGAAGGAGTGTGAAGATCTGCAGGTTCTGCTGGAAACCCCTGGTTCAGGAAATTTGTGGACACTTACCTGAACATCGTTGCAGTCCATTTTATCCTAACCTTTTGGATCATCTGTAGAAAGTACTGTGTAAAAGTCTTAGTCCACTAGTAGATTTGTTATTTTAGCAATGGCATAATGACCACATATAACATATTGTCAACACTTCTCACTTACGCTAGCATTTCTCAGCCTTTTACTCCCATTCTAAAACGTGCTTTTCTTGGCTGCTACCCTTCCAAAAAGGCCATTCCTGATCAAGCCTCTTGCGGGACTGTGGGTCATTTTGGCATTCAGATGAAGCTGCCAGATGCTGCTGTTGCTCAAGTTTAAGGGGAGGTCACACCAAATGCTTGCCACTGTGGCTTATAGAGGATGTTTGTTTTTCATTTCTAATATTAGAATACAATTTTCTGGTTGTATTTCAATCAAGAGACTGAGAAATAATTATACACTGTCATTATACCATTGCTAAAAATATAGTATATCTAATCATATAGTGGCCTTTTGAATAAAACAACATGTTTGTGAAGGTAATGATTTATCAAATCTGAAAGAAGAGCACCTTAGGAGCTAGGAACTTTCTAGAACCTGTCTGGAAATGCCTGTACGTAGAAACTGCACATTGTAAATACTGAAAAAAGTTCTGAGAATCCCGATTACCAGTTTGAAATGTGTGTTTTACTTGATTACAAATTTCTCATGATATGCAGTCACAGAAGCTTACAAAGGTTAATATAAATGGCAATATAAGGTTAAAAAGAGATAACCCGATTTAATTCTTGTTTTAAACGTTACCCTAAGTGTTGAGGCTTGGCCAGAGAAGTATTTACAATGAATGTACAGTTCACTGCCAACCCCCCAGTCTGTTTTCTTCTAAGGAAAAACTGTGCCATAAGTATTCTACAGCTAATGGACCTCTCTCACTGGAATAGACTAAATAAAGCCTCTCCAATTTAAACATACTGCAATTTCAGCCACTAGACTCCCTTTCTGATTGTATACTAAGGCTAAACAGTACATCATTCTAGACTGATCATTTATATTGTGCACATGGAATAGTCGCAAGGCTGCAACAGCCAAATTACTCTACGCAATGGGTAATAATTGATGTAAGCTCTAACTTACATGATGAAAGTTAAGGAAAGAACATTTCCCTTTCTCAACACCTGGTTAAAACGGATGCTCTCTAATTTGAAAAAAACACTGTGGGAAGAATTACCCGACTTAAGAGTTCAGTTTGATTTGTATACCTTAGTTATTTTGAAAAATCTGTGGAAAGGGAAAAGGGTCAGAAGGGAACTAGGCAGGATGCAGGTTGCTGTAAACAGCTCTGACAGGCGCAGTGATGCTTAACCCTTTATTGCTAAGATTGTACCTTGTAGGATTGTCATATTTAAGTTGTCCTGGATAAGTGTGTGTGCCCAATACTGTAAACATCCTTGACTTTTTTTTTATAAATGCATAATTTCCAAGCGTATAATTACTCTTTTAGTTCATGCATTCACCCAGGTTTGAACACCTGTGTGGGGAGTCAAGTGCAACCCTCTGAAAGTATAAAACTTTTTTGTTCAGCATAACGCATTATAACAACAATCATATATAGTTTACACTGTTTTTATTAAATCAAACGCTAGAGGTGATGTCGCTGAGCTGGTAAATTTTATTTCTGTCATGAATATAAGAGGTATATTGAATATCTAACAAGTTATATTAAAAACATAGAATATTTCTAAAGGTTTTCCATACGTATTTTTAAATTAAGTAGTGTAATCGGGTGTTTAATAGGTTCCATATCGGCCATCGTATCGCCATTCCTAATTATCCTTGTGTCTGAAAAAACTTTGATATTTTTCTTGCTGTGGTTGGATAAAGACACTAAACAACATTTGTTATGAATTTTGTAGAGCGTAGTTGTAGTACAAACCATTATGTACCCTCATTGTCATATATCTGTACCTCTTGCCCTCAACTAAGGACATCCCTAATAAGCTTTCAGAAAGATGTGTGGCATGGTGGGAAATGTAGTACCTGTAAATTTAATTGGCATGTCCTTTACATCCGCTCAGCAATCCAGGATAAAATGTACTTTTTGACCCCTGTGATATAAGTGGGACACAGCTATATATTACCCAGTAAAAACTCTGAGATGTCTAGCATTTAGGATGATATATTAGGTCTATATGAAGTCTGAAATGACACATTGCAAGCAACTGGGGACAGTTCTGAGACTTAAAGCCTCACGATTTTGGTCAGTAGTTGACCACTAGCCTCCTGCAACATCCCTACTTCTCTTCCTGACCCTCCTGGCCTGCAGGTGGCACTGTAAATCAACAGCTTGTCTGGCATTCTCACAAATCAGTTCAGCCAGGGTTTTGATAATGGATTTAACTCTACTTCTTTTGACGTTGTGTTCTCCTGTTGCTACGTTTCATGTATTTGACATATTTTTTGAGTGTTAAGTGTGACAGAGCACATTAAAACTCACCCTTCTTTATAATATACTGTTCACAAAAACTAGGGGATATTTCAATTTCAGTATCCCTTATATTTTGTGAGCAGTGTATATTCAGTGGCACATGACAACAATTATACACTAAATGATCGACAAAAACAATCAGCCACTCCTGCTTACTCACACAATCCTACTGAGATAAACTAAAGTCTTTTTCCGGGTAGTTTTTGGAGACATGATCTCATAGCTAGAGTACACGACTGGAGGGCAAGGGAATTTCTATTAAAAGTGGATGAGAATGTAGCTAAAAGTAGAAGACAGTTATTAAAGCAGCAGCTAGATCCCAAAGTAATTGCATTATAAATATCAGATTGGTACACCACCGGTGGTATCGTTATATACTATTTAGTACATGGCATTTAATTTGGGATGCAGCCAGAGAACTGTGGAAACTTCATAAGCATGGTTGAAAATGCAAAAAAATTATACTATTAAGGCATTAATAGCTTACAAAGCTAATTTGTGCATGTGTACAAATGGTAAAAGTGAAGCGTCTTTGTCTAGCATCCATAATTAAGATGATACATGAGTATAAATGGGATGTACAAACTGGTAGCACATTCAGTGAAGGCTAAACGTTAGGGCTTCCAGTTACACATAAAAGCTACCTGTTAAAGTTCAGCAAAAGAATGAGTGAGAAGCAGGCTTTAAGTTATTCTAAATGTGGCATGGTTGTTGGTGATGGGGCTGTCCTGAGTAGTTCATAAACTGCTACTTGATTTTACAGAGGTTTACAGAGAATTGACTGAAAATTTTAAAATATCTAGCAAGTGGCAGTTCTCTGGACAAAAATGCTTTGTTGGTGAAAGAAGGTAGAGACAAATGGCCAAGCTGGTCGAGAAAAGCAAGAGAAACTGAAATCTATAATTGTTACAACCAAAGTATGCAGGAGAACATCTTTAAATGCACAACACGTCAAACCTTGGAGCGGCTGGCTACCGCAGAAGAACAGGCAACTGATCCTATAAATTACACAGACTCAACAAAATCGAACAATAGATGATTGGAAAAACATTGCCTGGGCTGATTTCTAGGGTAGGCGCAATTTGGCGCAAATAACATGAAAGCATGGATCCGTCCTTCCTTTGAATCAAAGGTTCCGGCTGTTAAGGGTGTAGTGATGTGGGGAATATTTTCTTGTCGCACTTTGGACCCCTTAATACCAACTGAGCATCATTTAAGCACCATAGCATATTGATGCTGACCATGCCCATCCTTTATGACCACATATGGACCAGAAACTCCACAAATGAAGGCAGTCCTGAAGGCAAAACGGGGCCCAACCCAATTCTAGCAAGGTGTACCTAATATAGTGGCAAGTGAGTGTATGTAGGTAATGCTCGTGATCTATAAAGCAATCATTTTCCAACCTTGGCTGGCTTGCACAGAGCCCAAATGAAGAACGAAACGATTTATTGTCTAACATCAGTGACTGGCCTCACAGGCATGTTTTAAAATCAAGTGCAAGTCTTTTCTAAAGCGTGAAGGCTGTTGCAGCAGCAACGGGGGGACAGAGCACTTACTAATCCCCGTGCTTTTGGATGTAGATTTTAGGTCGGCTGCTTAGTGCACATACTATAAGGTTAAGAAGGAAAGCCTATTGCGAGCTGCAGATCACAAATTCTCACAAATAGATCACACCTAAGGCTCGTGCCTGGAAAAATTTCCAATGAACAACATCAGAAACGCACTGGATCTTTCTAACGGAGAGAGAGAAACACGCAGCTGCTTAAGACTCAGCACGCCACACCAGATCCTTCAGCGACACTATCTAACAGCCCAGCATGAATGCGGAAAGTTTTAACGCCTGCCGCCCATCAGGCGGGGTTGTTATAGCTCGGGATGATCCAGCTTGTCAGGTAGAGCTGGATGGAAGCAAAACTTTACATTGAAACCAAGCCAAGGGTGATATACATCCTGCAAGGGCACTCAGTCATGCATGGAGAATATAAACAGTGTTCGCTCATTATGTCAGCATGATGGTATGTTGCATCATCAGTGCCCAGACACCACTTCACTCTCTCTTTACCTAGGCACATTATGATAATACTTCTTATTTTAACTCCTAGGTCAAAATGACTCAGGGTACTTTATTTCCACAAAAAAACCAGGACAGTTTCTAGTGCTGCAACAAGTACGATGTCTGGGTCACTGTGATCTGCAGAAGCAACTTGTCGTTTTACAGGAGCTCTGAACCTAAAAACACGATTTGTAATGCTTATATATACTCGCCGGCCACTTCATTAGGTATACCTGTTCAGCTGCTTGTTAATGCATATTTCTGATTTGCCAATCGCATGGCAGAGAGTCAACTGCTGAAGATCAAACCATGCATATTAGAATGACAGTCGTAACTCGGTCCTTGACCACGTCGGAACTCATCAGATTCGGTTCTCTACGTATTTAGACTAGACTTAGTCTCGGTTCTCGTCGTCTGCTCTGTTAAAAACTTGCATGAGTCGAGCCACAGGCCTCGTTCAACTGAAACTCAGCTTTATCTTTATCTTTACCTTTACATCTACAGTACTGAATTCTTGGTGCCAATATTTTTCCTAAAATGGTCAGTAATGACAGCCAACTGAAAGGAAAACAGGAATTTAATCCTCTAGAATGCAGGCTGCATTTAACATAGCAGCTACGCTAGTGACCCAAGTTAACCAATAGAGTAAGTGTTTTGCTTGAACGTTTAACTCTCATTTTAATCCATTAATTACTTAATTACATGCATTGCATTATTCTATACTATACTACTATTATAAAATAAGCTTTGTGGTAATGATTTTGGCCATTGCAGGGTAATCTAAGTGTTAATGTGTAAGAGGCGGCGCTTTGATACAGTTCAGATTATATTCAACTCATGGGTTCATGATAGATTTAACACAGATTTAACTTATCACAAATCAGGGAGCATTTGTACTCTTTTATAGCATATAATGCCTTAGACAGTGTGTATTCTGAGGGTACTAATTAATTAATTAATTCAATTTACTAATTAATTCAGTCCTTATGGGAAACAATTTGGTACCCTGAACCTTTTGGAACAAATGAACAAGGAGACCTGGGGTATTTGTTAACATTGCTACAAAGCAGGTACAAAGCAGCCGACTGCGTAAAGTCTGACCCTGCAAATGCTGATTTTAGTCATTGATTTGTAATACCTTAATCCAGTACTGTATTTTTGTTTTGTATTTTACTTTGCCCCACATGCTGTCCATGGTACTGTATATTGGTTTTAATGCAGAGGAAGCATTGCCACTAATGACATTACACACACTTCTTCATGCTTTGAGTCGTTGGAGAACAGTGGCGGCTCTGTGTCTAATGCTCTGGGAGGGCAGCTTATCATATTTGCACCATCACGCAAACAGCGCACTGAGAACCCAAAATGTGATAAAGATTGAGGAAGAGGGAAGAATTCGACTGCCACCATGAACATCACTGAGGGATAAAAGGCATAACCGTCAATTATGTGTCATAAATACTGACTACTCTAACTAATATGAACTGAATCGAGTTTGAGTTTCGTGGAATAAATATTAGAATTACGTTTCTATGTAGAGAACGGAACATTACGGTAAACCTTTATTAAACAAATAATACAAATCCCAAACTATTTATGTAACCGAGGCGTGATTTTAAGCAGATGTGGATTTACATGCAATGGTCCAGCACATGAAACCACTATCTGGGCCTTTACGCAATCAGTAGAGCAGAGACGAACTCCCAGTGGGACATGGACAAAACGTCCAAATATGAAAAGACCTATTGGGAGGCTGGCTGGGGGCTTTTCACCCTCCAGATGCTGTGAATGGGAAGCAGTTGCTCTGGAGAATTTCAGCTATTTCCAGCATGTGTGGACACAAAGAGGAGATGTTTGTCTGGTCATTGCTCCCAATTTGCAGACTCAAACACACCAGAGCCATTTAAGACCAGACAGGACAATCGAACGAAAAAATGAGACCGGGGCCTAAATTAGTCGAATCAACAAGTGTTATTAATAAGTAAATCCTATAGTGCTGCATCTCTCAAGTACGAAACAAAATACCCAGTCACCGTTTTTTTTTACATTTGAACTTCTTCATTCAGGTCATGGTTGCAGCATGTGGTCTCAGGGGGTCCAAAAAAATCTGGGGTTGCTCTTGGAGTGCATGATCCCTGGACTAGTCCTACCTCCTACAGACAACACAAGTATTGTTTATGAGGCTCCAGTCCACCTCAATTTGGCGTGTTGGTGTGGTATCTTAAGACCAAATACTGGAAACCCTAAATTTCATTTAAATTTTACATCCTGCCATCTCACTTTGCTGCTTCCAGTTTGGTTCTGGACAGAGCCCACCTGTCACTATTTACGATTTACAAAAAAAACTTAGATTGACTTAAGGCGGCTATCCTGACCACCTACGGCCAAACGACGGGTGACTCGGGCGAGACGTGACTCTCATGATTTTATTCCAACTATAAAACTTTGTCTGCGACTATGAAATTTTGAAATTCGTTCGGTTTCAGATGGCCTATGACAGACTTTTTGATGTTAAATTGCCTATAAAACTCGACTAGCACCACGTTCTGCTGCTCACTTGAGTCAAAACGAAATAGTCTGGTTTCATTTGAACTCAGTTCGATTTCTTACTAACTGGTTAGTCACATCTTGAAAGAAACCCAAAAGTCTACAAATCCCTGCGCTAGAACCATTTTATGCAGTCACTGACGTGCAAAGCTATATATTGGCATTAATTGGTAAACGCGCTCCTTTGATCAGCTCGATTAAAAGCTCCTTTGTTTATGTGTGTATGTGTGGAGCATCCAGGAAGCGCTAGTGTTTCGTGTGGGGGTTGGTTTGAGCCGGTGCCAGCGTAAACATTCCCAGACCACATGTTCACTCGGGGCAGCTCATCTGGCCACCCTCCAAGCACATCTGCACACAATCGTGCGGCCTTCACCAACCAGGCTCGTGAGCGAGGAGGAGGACGACGTGAAGAGTGCTTTCCCAGACTCCTTCAACCTGCCGTGGCCAGCCAGGAAACAGCACAACACAAACCGCAAGAGATTCGCACACAAATTACAACAACTCCACACTTCTGATTTACAGTGTGAGCCAGCCGATGATGGACGGCAGGAACAGAAGCACTTGATTAGCAAGCTTCGAGAGGGCGGGCGGAGAAATGCACGCAAGGCTATGTCCTGTCAGTGTTATTGCAAAACGTCATAAAGATGATTTAGCCCCTTCTCTCAACCCTGTCTTAGGGAACAACTTAAATGTGTGTATGGTCAAGCCAAGGACTGATGAAACCCAAGTAATGCATAAACTGAGTCACTTCCTATGCTGTAAGTAATGCGTGTGTGTGTGTGTGTGTGCGTGCGTGCGTGTGTGTGTGCGCACAATGTGTAAACGTCCAGACTGGATCGCGTCACTTAAATGGAGCTGGGGAATGTCTGATGGGCCAACACTTCTGGCTCAGGGCCTTGAAACACGACTGATGGTTTCATAAATCAGGCCTGTGTAACTCCTCCCCTGGCCTGCATATGGCACTGAGTTTTGCCTGCCTTCGTCAACTCCCCCTCACATCTGTAGACTAGAACGACCCACAGCAGAAGGACCACCACTGCCAAGGACTCCTATACACCATAATGTGCTGTAATAAAGATCCCTGCGTTTGATGAGATGCAGATATGGAAAAACCCTTAATGAGAAAGGGCTTTTATGGAACTCTTACAGGTTATTATTCAACTAAAGTGAAAACCTTAAATATTTTCCTGGTATCTGCCAAACCCAGACCTGCTATATGGTAAAGTGTGATTATTTATTCCTGAGAATGGCTTTCCAAATGTATTAAGGCTCAGTCGAACCCCTATCCATAAAGTGCTGACATTTGTGCTTACAGTGCCAGTTTTGTGAGGATTCCAACAAAGACTGGTCACTTTATTAAGCACACCTCCTTGTTGATATACTCATTGTCCATTTGATCCATTCCACCAGCCGTATAGAAGTACAATGTAGCGAAATGTCTTTACTCTGTGGTTTAATGGGCAGGAACAGCACAGATCAGGTACTCTTTGGGTCATTATTGGGTCACTATTTTGATCATTATCAGCACTGCAGTAACCCTGATGTGGTGGTGTGTTATTGCTGGTAACGATGGATCAGATACAGCAGTGCTGCTGGAGTTTTTTAAAACACCTCTGCATCACTGCTGAACTGAAATTCATCTACCGAAACAAACTGGAAGTACAAGACGTGTACCTGTGTGTTGGAGCAGGGCAGGGGGGTGGGGGTCTTGAATATAGTCTCAACTACAAAACGGGGGTGCTGCAGAAAATGTTTGTGAACCACTGAATCAGAGGAAGACTAATATCAACTGTGCAGCAACTCCAGCAGCACTTCTGTGTCTAAAAAACGTACACACCCCCACTATATACAGTAAGTGTCACTGAGAATGAAACCACCCTTATAGTACCTGGCCCTGTGGGGGTCCTGACCATTAGAATTAGATAACAGAGTAAAGAGGTAACGGGCAGCACAATGACTCGGTGGGTAGCACCACTGTCTCACAGCAAGAAGGTCCCGGGTTCAATTCCAGGGTGGAGCGGCCTGGACCCTTTGTGTGTGGAGTCTGCATGTCCTCCGCATACTCCAGTTTCCTCCCGCAGTCCAAAGACATGCATGTTAGGTGAATTGTTGTCTCTAAAGTGGCCCTTAGTGCTGGGCCACGACCTCGTGTGGATTAAGTAGAAGATAATGGATGAGTAAAGAGTAAGAGAGTATCAAACTATAGAGAAGCAGGACTAAAGTCCTACAAAGTGCATCTACTTGATAAGCGGTACTGATAAAAGGGACAGTGTGTGTAGAAACAAGGTTGCATCTCATGACAGCACCTTCAGTGGCAATTGTATTGCTAGTGTTTGCCAATGAATGTTGACAATGGATGGGTCTAAAATGAAAGATCTTTCAATAAGAACATATTTTACAGTTACAGTAAAAGCACAGTGGTGCAGCAGGTAGTGTCCTTCATCTCCAGTTTTGAACCCTGAACTGCAGCTAATGATTATGTTTGCTTCATATCCTCCAGTGATTTCTTTGTTATACGTGTCCCACGTCACCATAATATGTTGGATAGGTCCTGGGCACACCTTTGCATATTAGGTTTGAACATACTGATATTTCACAGTTGTGAGGAATTAATCCTGTGGCCCATTTCTAACCTTTCTAACCTTGATATGATCAGCAATACAGCTTGTGCCAGGTTTAATAACTTGCTATTCACACATACTGTTTTTGAGCACGCATTTCCATAATAAGGTCCAGAAGGGACAGTGAGGTCACCTTTAAAAGACGCCACAATACCTCCGGTGCCACGAGGAGAAGAAGAGGGGATCATTTGAATCGCATTGCTGGACACGTTTTTGCCAACATTTTAACCTTTATGCCTAAATCACATTTTAAAATGCAGTAATGGGAGTAATGGAAAAGTCATTTGTGGCGTCTGAATTTCTGTTCAAAGTCAAATTGTTATGAATTAGCACTGCTTAAATGACAGTCATGTCATGGTGCCTTGTCGTCATATTTTTCCAGTCAGTGTGTCCTATGTCCTATAGTGTATGTGCAGTTTTGTATAAATAGAATTTTGTGTTCGATGCTAAATGGCTGACAGCAACAAGTTTTTTTTTTCCTTTTAACTGATTGTTGTTTTTATATTTTTCTTGGCTCCAGAGATGATCAAAATCACGCTATCGGTCACAAAGCTGGTGAAACTGGCTGCGCTAAATCATGTTTCGCAACAGTGGTTAAATTGCAATCCAAACACCACAAATTAGAATTTCACACATCAAGAACTGGTTTTTGGGTATGACTGTATTGTTTGAGTTTAATCTAGCCGACGCCATAACTAATTCCTCGTGTTTAATCAATTGGTCTTGGTCTTCAAGCACACTTAACAGTATGAGATGTAGCTCCAGCTTGGAATGAAGGAACGGGGACCTGCCAACATTTAGGGGACTAGGCTGATCACCCCTGTTTTGGGTTTTAGCCATTGTTTGAGAATGGCACCAAAAACATACTGGCACTCCAAACAAAACAAACAACGGTGAAGGCTCATTGGAACAGTGATGGCTCATTGGAACCTCATTAAATGCTCATTTGAGAGAGCAAATGCTCGCTGGAAGCTGACAGACAGCATCGCGAACATTGGAGCTTTGGTACAGTAAATGCACTTTGGAGGCTTATTGAGACAAATGTGGCTCGTCTGAGATTCACCAAGACAGCGATGGCTCATTTGAGACTGATTAAGCCGGAACAGTAAGGATTCACTGGAAGCTGATTGAGATAGTGTTTGGCTGTTGGGGGTTCACTGGGACAGTGGTGGCTCATTGGTGGCTCATTGGTGTCTAAGACAGTGGAGGCTTGCTGGAGGTTTTATTGGGACAGTGTTGGACCATTGGAGACTCACTGAGACAATGGTGGATCACTGCTGATTCACTGCCATAGTGAAAGCTCATTGGAGAATGATTAAGAAAGCAAAGGCTCACTGGAGGTTTACTGGGCCAGTGGTGGGCCACTGGAGATTCATTGCAAAAGTGAGGGCACATTGGAGACTGATTAAGACAGCAAAGACTCTGTGAAGGCTGATTGAGACAGCATTTCATTATTGGAGGCTTACTGGAACAGTGGATGGTCTTTGGAAGCCATCTGAGACAACGATGGATGATTGGAGGCTCACTTGGACACTGGTGGCTCATTGGAGACTCACAAAGACAGTGGCTCTCTCAAGGCTTACTGGGACAGTGTTTGATCATTTGAGGCTCATTCAGAGGAGCAGTGGATCACTGGAGGCTCACTGGGACAGTGGTGGCTCATTTGAAGTTCTCTGTCATAGTGAAGGATCATTGGAGATTTATATTAAGGGAGTGGAGGCTCACTGGAATATACATCAGTGGTTATTGCTTTGGACTACTAACCAGTAGGTCCATGTAGCTCTAGCACCAAGCTGCTACTGTTGGGCTTTAAGCAAGGCTCTATACTTAATTGCTCAGTTTAGTTTGAAGTCTCTCAGTAAGGACGTCAAAGATGTTCAGATTGCAAAAGAAGTTCCGATTACACTGTTCACAAAAAAATAGGGCGTATTTCAAAATGATATATCCCATCATGAAATATCCCCTATTTTTTGTGAGCAGTGTACATACTAAAGGTCTGCGGAATGCAAGTTGTTCTTCATCACTTTTCTTTCTTTTTGATTGTGCTGGATTCCATAAATGAGATCTTTATTAGAAGGCACTCATTCAATGAAGGTATAAATCCCAGGCTAAGGAAAAGAATATTTTAAATAAGAGCTTAATCTAATTTACTAACATTATTAGACATACAATACACAGCTAAAAGTTTGTGGACACCCGACACCCCAACACCACATCCAAACCCATGTGCATTAATAAAGAACTGGCCCGCCTTTGTGCAAATCTCCACTCTTCTGTAAAGGCTTTCCACTAGATCTTGGAACTTGAATGCACCGATTTAGTTCTATTCAGCCACAAAAGCATTAGCGAGGTGAAAAGGCCAAATTTAGGGTTGGCATTCCAGTTCTTCTTTAAGGATAGGGATCAGGTGAAGGAGAGTTAAGTTCTTCCACACAAAGGCAGCAATAATCTCCATATGGATCTCATTTTGTTCATAAATTCCTCAAATTATCACAAAAATGTTGAAAATACAGAGTGTAGAATATCACTGTGTTCTTAACGTGCTTTCCATTTGCTGTGACCAATGGGCAAAAAAAACAGCCCCAAACGTTTATTCCTAACCCAGATGTGTGATTTATTCCTTGCAAGATGCATTTCTACAGCTCAAGGGTCCTGTCGCAGTGTGCTTTATATAACTACAGCCAGCATGCATCTCGGCTCTGATGTGTAACCTATTTGGAAAGAGGTATGCACATCATGCCCATCCATCCATCCTCCACTTAATCCTCATGGGGTCACGGGCCAGCCGGCTAGTCGGCAACTCTGGGCGCAAGGGCAGGAACAACCCTAGACGGGGTGTCAATCCACACGCATGCTCAGTCACACACTAAGGGCCACTTTAGAAACACCATTTAACCTAACGCGCATGTCTTTGGACTGTGGGAGGAAACCAGAGTACCCAGAGTAAACCCATACAGACACGGGGAGGACAAGCAGACTCCACACAGAAAGAACCCAGGCCCAGGCCCAGAACCCAGGACCTTCTTGCTGTAAGGCAGCGGTGCTACCCACCGAGCCACTGTGCTGCCATGCATAATATGTTAAATTCTAATTTCATAAGTGGGTGTAAATCTTTAAAAAAATCACAAAAACGAGAATGCTATAGAGTTTAGGGACTTACTTGGGAGAGGCAACCAGTGCGACTGAATTGCGAAGTCCCTATAGAGTATAGTATATGTCATAATCACAGTGTAGACGAAAGTATTGGGACATTTGCACATTATGCTTACGGGAGCTTTTATGACATCCTATCCTAAATTCAATAGGCATTAATATGGAGTTGGCCCACTCTTCTGGAAAGGATTTCTACAAAGGTATGGAGTGTACCTGTGGGAATATAAGTTCATTCAGCCAGAAGAGCATTTGTGATGACGATCAGGATGTCGTCAGGGCTCTTCTACACCAAACTCACCCAACGATACCTTTAGGACCCTTGTTTCCACAATGTTGAAAGCATGAAACTGTCAAAATGTCTTGTTATGCTAAAGCATTAAAATTTCCCTTTACTGGAACTATTTGGTCTAGGCCAACCCCTGAAAAACAGCCACATTTCATTATCAGTCCTCCACCAAACTTTACAGTTGGCATCTTTTTTAATAATACCACTCATCACAGCTGATGGTGGAATATCTAGGGAAGAAACTGACTTGTTGTACCACCCCATACTCGGATTCACTGAGCTCGTTTAAAAAAAACCTGTTCATTCACAAATCTTTGTAAAAACAGACTGCATGGTTAGGTGCTTGATTTTATAAAACTGTCACAAACAACGTTTGAACCTGAACTCAACGCTTAAGAATTACGTCCCAATACTTTTGCCCATATAGTGTGATGCCATATTTAATATGCTCCAGATGGTATTCCAAGTCATATATAGCTGAACTGATTTTTGTACCCATGCATTGTAGCTACACCTTCTTCCAAGTAGTGGCTATAAATCAGTGTTGTGGGTGCACTCTAAAAACTAATGGCGTAGGGTGGTGTAGTAACTAATGTGGCCGAAAACCAAGCGTAAAATCATTATGTCCACATAATGTCAGCGTAAAAACCCAATATGAATACTTACGAGGAGGGTGTGGGCTGAGTACATGTTTTCACACAGAGGTAACTACAGAATGGTCCGTGCTGACAACGCGTTAGGAATTCAAAGCATGCACAAATGGTGTGGCCAAGTCTGGTCATCCATCTTTCTTCTCCTTCTGCAGGCTAGAGCAGCAATTCTCAGAGCCTCAGGTGGTCATCCATACCTATTAACGAAAAGAGAGGGAAGTTGTTAGATATACATCACTGAGATCTGTTTTAAAAAAAACTGTTCTGGCATGACGCACAGACTTTAAATCAAGCCCCCCAGAGCTGAAAGAATATAGGTTGGCATAGAATTCTCAGTGTGTGGAATAAGTCTGGAAGAAACTCTTACACGCCCAACATCTGTGGCTAACTAGCCAAAGAATTCAAGCCGACTGTTCCACCAGCATGAGGTGCCCATTTGTTTTAATCCAGAATTACTAGTTTGATCCAGGGGTTCCTCTGCTTTGCCAAAGATTTTGGACTGGTAGCGCCAAGCGGTTTACCCAGTAAGTCTTCTGTTCCTCCATGCCTAAGCTTTGGGCAGGCCTGTTTATGCAAAGAGATCTTACACTCAGAGCAATTCTTAAAACGGCGCCTAATCCAGAATTCACTATGCTTAACCCGGAATCCAAGTGCTTCCTGGAAGCCAGTGCATTGCGGAGCCCTAAAACCAAGTTCCAGATGCTTCGACTTGAATTGTACTGTACTATTTTACACAGACGTGTGAGCAAAATGAGCTGAATTAACATTTTACACTGAAAGTATGCAACAAATCCAGTCTTTAATTTTAAAGGTATTCTATAAAAAGGTGGCATATATTTCATTTCAACATCGTATAAGTATGTTTATGTTAAATGAAACATCGGATATGTTACACAAGGAGCATATTCAATATGCCCATGGTGACTGGTTGTCAACAGCAGAACGCCCTGACATGTAACGGGCGCCATGACAACAAATATCCTTCTGTATGGCTTTATCAAGTCTCCAAATAACAAGAAGAAAGACTATACAGTACTGACATCTAACCACAAACACAAGTGGCTGGAGTTCATCGGTTGTGATATCTAGCAACAAACACTTCAGTGTGTTTGGTGTAACCAAGTATAATTACACAAAACTGCCAACTGTTAAGTGTAATGGTGGATTTGTGATGTAGGGCTGTCTTCCCTTCCAATAAAAGTAATCCTGTCCGGATTACATGGCATCATAAGGTACGAGAGTTGAAATCTGACCGTCTCCACCTGGACACAATTGGGTTTTTACATCTTCCGGGAAAACAATGATCCAAGACATCCCTCCAAAGCACAAAAAATTGCTTAGTGACCACACGATCAAGCACCGGACATGGCAATCTCAGTCGTCTGAAAGCTGGCGTACTGAAAGCCTGTGGGGTGAGCCGAGGTGGCCTCTATTTCACCTTGTAGTTAAAACCCCAATGAAACAGGAAGCCATGGATAACCGGCTACAGTAAACCAGCTGTAATGCGATATGGCTGGGGGAAATGGGCATCCACACACAGATGCCAGGTTAAGAGAGGACGGTTTTCGTTCATTTTCAAAAGGCAAATCTTTCGTTTCCTTTTGTCCCCTTTCTCAGCTGACTCGGTGTGGATAAGTCGTCATTTTCGTTGCTGCCAAGGTACACAGAAATAAACGTAAAACTCCATCATAAAAATCAGCCATAAAAACATAAAGTAAGGAATAAACCATGCCGTAGGTGATATAATATGTGAAAAGTTCCAGTGGAATCAACTTTATGATCCCATGATGTTCATTCCAGCACAAAGCAATCGCCGAGCTGCGATTCATTTAAAGCACTGCAGCTGTATGTAGACATATATAATATTTGATTTTAACGTTATAACACCGTTTATCCAGGGAACAAACTTACATATGAGCTGTTTGGGTCCTAATACCTACACTGGTACCTGCTGGAGGACATAAGAACATTCAGTGGCTCACTTTACTGGACTAAATAACACAAAAAGACTCATTCATACTATAATATAAGATATGTATTATACACTTCTAATCAGCCGATAACACAACAGCAGCTCAATGCATTTAGTCATGTAGGCACGGTCAAGTTCAAATCAAGCATCAGAACGGAAAGAAAGGTAATGTAAGTGACTTTGAACATGGTTACCATGAGCATGGTTACTTACTGGTGCTAGACAGGTTGGTCTGAATATTATACAAACTGCTGATCCTCTGGGGTTTGTATGCTCAGACAGCTCTAGGACTTACAGAAATAGTCCAAAAAAAGAGAAGCAGCTGTTCTCTGGGCAAAAATGCCTCAGTGCCAGAGGGAGGTGGAGAACTTCCAGAGTGATTTCAGATTTAAAAAAGGCAACAAGTCACTCAGATAAGCACTCATCACAGCCGAAGTATGCAGTAGATCATCTCTGCCCAACTGCCCAAGAAAGCTTGGTGCCTTTTTGAGTCTTGGCCTTCCCAAGGTTTTTGGTTCACATTTAGGGAGATTTTACTTTCCTCGCCACTGTCACTATAGGTTTGTTCTATTAAAGAGCAGTTTTTAGAGAATTCTCTGTTTTTAACAGAAATCAATCTGATTTTGACTTATACATTGTCATGCGCAAGCAAAACAACTATATAAAGTTCTGAAACTTTACCGCCCTACGCTAGTGGATCATTGGGAAGCTTTGCTCATACCGAAAACTAGTTCATGCATTTTCCCCAGAAGCTTTAAGAAGCATTTCAGTTTGGCATTGCAAAAGGTTAACATCTAACATGTGACCTGATAAGAGGCGCCTAAACTTTCGCATAAAACTAGGCCTATGTACAGGGATGGACGTCTAATGTGCAAGAAATTCACGCCTGTTCGCTTGAACGTTCTCGATCTTAAGAAATATACAGGGGTGATTTTACGATAAGAGCTTTGGAGGTGCCGAGCACCCAACGAGACCAGCCCCCCTACCCCTTTTTTTTATTTATGACTAAAAAAAAGCTAAAAAGCTACCACCAATGCAGAGCCTGTGCACCACAAAACCACCACTTGGATCATTTGGCCATTTCAATATTATGTTAAACCATACACTTTCTATGGTAGTTTATGTTTTTTTTTTTCAATTTAGGGATAAGCTTCAACTTCAACAATTTTTTTGTTGTTGTTATATTTTTGGGGGTGCTGGGACTCAAAAGGGGCTAGACATACCTTTGTCCGAATGGCAGAAAACCAGTACAGGTGAACCCTTGCGACACCTGCTGAAAGATATAGAAAATAAAGAGTTGCAGTCTTGAAATCAGAAAAGCTGGACGTTCCTTTCGATTAGTACTGTGTAAGGGTGTCAAATTTTATAATAGATACAACGGTGACTGCTTACTGTAATAAAATGTTTCATACTGTGTTCACATTAATATTAATTACTTTATTATCTTCCACTTAATCAACATGGGGTCGCGGGCACAGGGCACACACATGCGCACACACATTCACACACTAAGGACCACTTTAGAGACACAAATGAACCTAACCTAACACGCATGTCTTTGGACTGTTTGAGGAAACCGGAGTACCCAGAGTAAACCCACGCAGACACAGGGAGGACATGCCGACTCCACACTAAAGGACCCAGGCCGCTCCACCCTGGGATTGGGACCTTCTCCACCCATGGGACCTTCTCGCATTAATTCAAAATAAAACACTATGTGCAAAGTGTCTGTTAAGATCCTGTTTCACAGTCTGTGACGCGACCGTTAAACGGCGGACACCTGGAGTCCTCGAGTAAGGAAATGTTGTTGGTTTTTTTTCCCCACGTTGCGCTGCTGTCGATTTCGCGTACATTTATACACGCACACTGAGTCGGCGGTGATGCTGATGTTCTTCAGGCTGAGCGCGCGGCTCCGCTCTCTCCCACACTGGGCGCTGCGTGACGTCACAGAGCTGGCTGGGCTCGGCTGTGCTCGGCGCTCCGCACGGCAGGATCGGGAATAATGCTGCTCTCTGCGCCGCCAAGGACAGGAACCAGCCCGTACACCGGCTATCCTCAGCGTCCCGGCAAAAAGGTAAACCACACCGATCCGCGCGGCGCGTCTGGAGCCGTTAAACGTTCGGTTAGAGAACCGCTGGTCTCCACGGGACCCGGGATTTGACTGGGCGAGCGCGAGCTGCAGTGTCCTTGAAAGTGAAGCGCAGGAGAAGCGAAGTGGATTCGACTCGGGATAGTATAAGCGCTGGCCATGTAGCGGCTGTTCAGCCGGGACGCGCAGCAAACTCAGAGCGGGATAGAGGCGGAAAAGCTTCGGTTCGGATCGTCGTAGTCTCGGTTCGAGCTGTTGGTGAAGTTGGGGAAGTGTTAAAGGTTGGTAATTGCTGGCGGCCGGTTTTTACAGGGAAACGGCAACGGCGCGTCACATCCAAGCGTTCAGCTAATCAATCAGGATACTTTACTGATGCACGAACTACAGCACTCCCTCTCTCTCTAAATCTCTATATCATTATATCTCATATATCTCCAAATCTCTATACCATTATAATTACCTCCACAACTATAATTACCCATGCTTTTACTCTAGCGTATGTTTTTTTCTATGCTGCCTTACAATAACTATTGATCATCTAGTTAATCAGGATGCTTGACTCATGCATTTCTCACCTATGCCAGTAGAATTAATGTATAACTTTACTGCAATGCAAGATTTTTCCTATACATGAGGATTTTAATGGTAGTTCATGAGCCGTGGTTCAACTAATCGACCAGGACCCCATTAACTGTTGCCCAAATACATGACCAAAATGATTTATGTCACTCTAATCTCCTTTATTCTTATCATTCTGTAGATTTGTACAATACTGTATGCCCTTGGTATGCTCTAATGTTGGAGTTTTACACCAAGTCTAAATTTTAAAGGGTAGTTTAGGATAACTATGACTAATCACTTACTGGTGCATGAACTCCAGCACTATAATTTTGAATATTAAGACACCTCAGCTGTAGATATCGCTAGAGTTCCACGTGCTAGCGGTGTTTATTATACAGTAAGGTTTTACTATGAGGTGTTAGTGCTTGTCTGAGGTTTAGTTTATCAGTAAGGGTGCTTTACTGATGTATAAGATGTGCTGCTCGCAAACATTAGGGGCTATTTCATGGAACATGAAACATTCCCAAAGCTTTTACTATTCCCTAGGATTTTATGAAAACACTCGAGGGTTTCTATGACCCTTTATGAGAATGGCCCAGTGCCCTAACGCCTGTCTGTACGCCTGCACCCTGTATTGTGAGGGGAAATATACTGCAGCCTGACAGCCCTGATCAGGAAAACAGTGAAAACACACAAGAGTGTGTACAAGAAAACAAATCATTGTAATTCCCCTTATCGCTATTGGTGCACTCTTGTGCTCTGTGTTGCCGGTAAGGCACTGGCTCTCCCACAAGCCTGTCTGGGATTAAGCGGTTATGAAAATAAATGAATTAACAGGTCCCTATGATTTTAGAATGGCTTACTTTATATATATGGGTTTATTATGGTTGTAGTTTGTCGATAGTGCTGTACGAAAGCTACGGATGACCTATTTAGTTCTACAATTACAGACAAATATCCCTTCTTCTCTGTTTTGTGATGGTCAGGACCACCACAGGTCCCGTTTGGGTGGTGGATCGTTCTCAGCACTCTAGCAACCCTGATGAGGTGGTGGTGGTGGTGGTGGTGGTGTTAGTGTGTGTCATGCTGGTATGAGTGGATCAGACACAACAGTGATGCTGGACTTTTTTGTCACTGCTGGACAGAAAATAATCCACCGAGCAAAAATGTCCAGCCAGCAGCATCCCGTGGGCACTGATGGTGGATTAGAGGATGATGAGCCACTGTCTCTGACTTTACGTCTACAAGGTGGAGCAATATGGTAGCCGTGTCTAACTGAGATCACACTGAGCGAACAGAGCGTTTAAAAACTCCGGCAGCACCGCTGCACTTAGCGGCACTAACGCATCAGTGCCAGTGCAGTGCCAAGAATGATCCACCACCCAAATAGTTCCTGATCTTTGACCATCAGAGAACAGAGCAAAGGGTCCTATAATGGACGTAAAGAAACAGATGGACTACAGTCGGTAATTGTAGAACTGCAAAGTCCTTCTGCGTGGTAAGTGGAACTGATTAAATTGGCATTAGTGTAGAAGCGAGGTGGTGTACCTAATATATCGACCAGGAAGTGTATAGCTCTATGTCTATCATTATTATTCCCTGTGCTTTTAGCAGTACACATGGTTTAATTACAATACATGAGTCATTTTCCTCTGCTACTTTATGTTAAATCAATTAATCGCCACGCTGCACTGACGCATGAGGTTATAAAATAAACAGTTCATGGTGATTTATGGTATCTATGGAACCAAATGAGACTTTTTTTTTTTTTTTTGAATAATGAGAGTTTTTCCTTGTACTTCTATGGTCAATACTTGTTGAACCAAAAGACGACGCTGTGGTTGCATATAGCTGAATGCGTTTCAGCACGATTCATGACTGCTACAGCCATGCTGTATTTATTGTCATTTCTCATATCACGAATAAAGGGATAGATAAATGACCATAAACATATCCTTTGGGTTTATTATCAATGTTTTGAAAAATCAGATATGATGCTTTGAGTTTAAGTTAATCCTACTTGCTTCGGTGAGTAATTTATTGAATCACTCTGCATTTATAACGGCTTTTCTGTTGTAAATTGTAGGTTTTTTCTTCAATTAGACATGAATTTGTACTTTTTTGCTTGGGGCGAACTGCTATGCTATAATGGTTTTATGCTATGGCCGTTTCGTTGTTGACACTGATGACGTTACTGTGGGAGAAATCCAGTTTAATGCTCGTCAGAGCAAAAGTCTCCCAGATATACAGATAACGAAAATATAACCACGTGCTCGCGAATCACCTCTGTTGTACCGAAAGGGTTTTGAGATAAACCTGTGTCTACCAAGTACAAGCGGCCGATGGTAAACGTGCGTCGTCCTTAGTTTGGGACGTACGCCAAACCTCTGTACCCGACGAATATGACGAGTTGTTTGTTAAAGATGAGGCGGCGTAGTAGTGCTGAGCAGCTGTTTTGCACTTGGGCACGATGTACCGTGCTGCATGATCGGTGCAGTGCTGAACGCCCTGGCAAGGTCATCCTCCTCCCAGCTAAGGATAGCCTTAATCTGCAAACTGAAACCTGTGGGATTCAGCGTTATTAGACGATTGCTTAAAGACACTGGTATTAAACGGCTTGCGTTTCGAGAAAGTCGTCGATAAGGGGTCCGCCAACTCTCCTGACACAATCTAGTTATGCCGTGTCTATAGTTCATGTGTGTTAATGTAACCTTTAAATAACCTTTAAATAGTACATTTTCGAGGAATGCTCCCATTGTAACGCAACTCGGACGAATTACGTTTGGCCGGTGATTCATCCTGCATTTATTAACCTTTGTTTCGACCGGAAGTCTCCGGCGCTTGTTAACCCGGAGGAAGGACGGGCATTTGTACGGCTTATCACGTCGCACCATCGTGGCTACCTGAGATAGCAGATGCTGTAGGTTCGTAAGAATGCACCAGCTGTAGCTTTAAGGACATCACTCTGCCTGTCATCGCAACAGCAGCATCTGTGCAACTATAACTGTGAGATATGGAGCTATAAAGTCTGTGCAGGTTGACAACCTGTCCAGGTTCGCTCATGCCAGAGATCTCCGGCTTGGCTAGTCTGAAATGTACACCGGAAGTAACCTGACGAGGGAGTACCTTTAACGAGTAAATATATATGGATGTTACATTTTTTTTTTAAGAACTATGCTCTGAAAATCGGGTAAATCAAATGGATTGAGCAGAATCCAGACCAAAAGAGAACGTTTCTAAAGCGGATACAAATAAATAAATAAATACGCCCGACTCATTAACCAGACTAAGGACATTAAATCAATTTTCTACAGATCCTGGAGAAAAAAAACAGCAGCTCCCGAGGAGCCGCAGACTCGGCTTGCGGTTTGAAGGTCAGGTGTTGAGGTTACGGCTACCTGTGATGGACTAGCATCTTAACCATATAACGCAAGCTCATAAAATGGGAAAAATCATTTCAGGGATTCTCATTTCTAACAAATGTGAGTCAAACCAACAGGACATTTAACACATCTCCTTGTGCTGAGAAAAGTCCAGAAAATCTTTGTATAAAAGAAGCCCAGAAATAGCTGTTGATGCTCGTCAAAAATGACACACTACACATTAAACACTTTTGATGAGAAGGCGATGAGTAGAGATCTCGCCAAAACCGTTCTTAAGATGCAATCACTGTAGAAACTGGACATCTTGTAGCATAACACAGTGTTTTACCTTAAGTTCAACAATAATCGCTGGCTTTAGATTCGAAAATCCAATGTGCCAAAAGCTCCTGGTCTATTGGGAACTGAGCTCTTGCCTGCACCAGGACTCTCTTACTGTCTCACGTGTCCGACCCTCCTCGTCATGCAGGAAACCCCCAGCTGTTTCATACCAGCAAGAGGTCTTTTTACTCAGGTCTGATTCCTGATATACTAAGGGATGTTGGTGTGATCCTGAGTTCCGTCTTGCCAGAGGCTCCCGAGTTCCCCAGGAGTCTGCGACACGTCACAATGATTATTGGAACTGTGTACAGCACTACAGTCAATAGCAGGTTCACAGTCTACTCCAGCTTCCTGCCTGCCTTAAAATGAATAATGTACTATCTGTGCCTAAATCCCTGGACGTTTTAGCAAGCTTTGATACTTGCTAGCAAGGTTAGGTATCTTTATGCTAACCTGGTACCCACGAACTATAAAAAATGCAACAGTAAACAACAGATATACAATAGAATCAAGCATTCTGACTGATTACAATCTCCTACTTTACTGGACCAACTTGTACACAAATACAGCAAAGTCAAGAACAGACGGGTTACAAGTATGACCAGCATAGACTGTATTTGAAAGCTTGGAGTATGGAAGCTCACCAGCAAGCCTTCTGCCATGAACCATGCTGGTTCACCTTGTGTAGTAGTCCTTACCAAGACTATAAGCAGAAGTGTCTGGGTCAAGAACGAGACCAGGAGTGACTGAGATGAGACAGAGACCAGATTTTTTTTCCCCTCATACAAAAATAAAAGAAGATAATGGGGAGCAAATAGTAATTCACGTTACATTGGTTATCATTTTAATAAATGATATGATCTCAGCACATGATATGTAATATACAACTAATTAATGTAGAGTTTAACATTAGTATTACTTATTATTATACTAGAAAAACTAAGGCAGTGTATCTTTTGGAAGCAAACTTATTCAGAATCCACCTCAAAGTCAGCTTAATATAGCCAACATCTGTTCTATCCATTTTTTATTATTACATTTGAATACATAATAATAACAAATAATTTCAGCGTGTCCTCAAACAAAAACTATCTTGAACTATACTAACCAAATGAAGTAATCGGGCAAAAATGCTCCACCAATGCAATGAGACTATTTAAAAATAAAATGTTTTCATTGATTGGATACCAAACAAGATAACCATCGACTTGTTTTTTCTTTGTTAGAAAATACGAGCGCAGATTTTAAGAGTGATTTTACATTTTAAAGGAGTGATTTATTCTGTTTGAATGATATTGTTGATAGGTAACTAACGTTACCTCGGGCAGATGCATTTTCCTTGCTGGTCGAAAACATTTTCTAATTACACGACAAGTCCAACTGTGGTCGAGACTAATTTCGAGTACTATAACACAGAGCTAAGCAGTATAAACCAGCTCTGATATTAAGGCACAGATATAGATTATATAAAGTGAAATGCTTGGACACTGCTAAAATATCAATGTTTTTGTTTTCTGGACTTGCACTGTCATGGGCGATACAGTAAAGCTCGGTTCAATTGCAGTAAATACACTAGTATTGAAAAACCTAATGTGTTCAGGGAAGGATTTCTAGGATTTCTGAAGAATTATCTCTAAAGGGGCACCTCTGGTCATTGTGACGTGTCGCAGACTCCTGGGGAACTCGGGAGCCTCTGGCAAGACGGAACTCAGGATCACACCAACATCCCTTAGTATATCAGGAATCAGACCTGAGTAAAAAGACCTCTTGCTGGTACGAAACAGCTGGGGGTTTCCTGCGTGACAAGGTGGGTCGGACACTTGAGATAGTAAGAGAGTCCTGGTGCAGGCAAGAGCTCAGTTCCCAATAGACCAGGAGGTTTTTGGCACAGTGAAGACAGGGGGGTCTGACCCCTGAAATTCCTGGGGTTGGGTGAATGAGTTGTGCCTCGCTGTAGGCCCCCGACTTATAGGGTCTACTATGGAACGGGACCTGGGAGAGTGGGGTGCCGCTGTGACATTGTTCAACTTCAAAACACGAGTTTTGTGGTGTCCAGCCGCTATCATATTATATTAAAACGATATGCCTGTAAAAGTGCTAGAGTAATCGAGTCCACCATTTTGAATCTACAGCATTGTGTTGCCGGAAGGACCACCACTTAAACATGTAGCAAAACGGGGATTGCAGTAAATCCTCTGTGTGAACAAAAAGCTTGTGTAATCCTAGATTTATGGAGTTTTATCCGACGATTACAACAAATGTAATTCATATATGACCCGACTCGCATTACTAATGTACCTCGATCTCTGAATCGTGACTGGCTCATCATTGGAGGTTTGTTTATAAATAAGTAAAGAATTCACTGAAGACTAAAGACGCAACGTGATGTTTAGCTATCTATACGTCACCCTAGAACATATTATATACCGTCTTTAACAGAGCTATATGGGACACATTAGTATCCCAGCATTGATTACATAGCCAAGATACTGCAGTGTTTCCCATACATTGGAAAATATTGATTTTCTTGTGTACAGCACATTGTTTCTCTCGGCCCCCTTTCCCTCCTGTCTCTCTCATAACCACGTAATGAAATTACAAACTGTCTTTTATGTGAAAGTGCAACACATTTCCTGCTATGACACAAGCAGGAGCAAGCAGAACCTGTGAAACTAGAGAAGGGTGTGGGACGTGAGCTCGTTTTAACTCTGATGTGCCGCATTGCACAGTTGCAGCTTTGGATCGCGTCCCTGCAAGACGTCGGAAAATAGAAACCAATTCTCAACCCGTCCTGCGATCCATGCACGGTTCTCACGCTGCGAAGCGCAGTTCCAGCACGTTTCTCATACAAGTCAAATGTTTCTTAGCATTCAGTCTGCTCACACTGACGCCGCATGCGCTTCGTAGAACTTTGTATTTAATACGACTATTAAATTATTATTAAATACGACAAAAGGCTGTGCTGAAATGTGTGCCATTACATCAACTGATGTAGTAAAACAGCTAATGAATCTGGCAATGAAATAGACCCTTTAAGTAGGTTAATTACCTTAATAATAAGGATAATAACCTTATCGGAACACAGATGTATGTGTGAACAGACATTATGAGGCACATACGATTTTAATGTTCGATTTTTCCACATTTATCAGCCTACCCCTGTAGTGATATTGTTTCCAGCCCCAATAGTGACTTCTGTACGTTTTTATGCTCGGTCACAAATGAGATGGTCGGGAGATCAGCGATAGATTGGCATGCCATCCAGGGCACGCTTATGCCTGAGCTCCATGCTCTCCAGGATTACCAGACCCCCCACGGTCCTGACCAGGAAAAATGGGGTCAAAGTGGGAAAAGCAGACAGCCAAAAGCTATTTTGCCACTGAACTATCGTTCTACCGCACGAAACATCAACTTTGGTGCACGCGCACCACAGGTGAATACTAGAATGAAACAGATAAAGTGTTTTAAAGTCAGAAGAGGATTTTAACCGGCGAAAGAGATTCATTTTTCGATCCAGGCCCACGAAAAAAATAAGGAGTGCACAAATAATAGTTCTTGTGCAGAACAGCATGAACTGGCCAGTGGAAAAGTGCATAAAGTTGAGTTTTGTACCGCACTCCGAGTCTAGGCGAGCTATTTGGCTCCTTCCCACATGCTTGGCAGGGATGCAGATCGCTCAGATTAATGATTTGGAATTCCTGGAATTCCCAGCTCAAACAATGTGCTCGCATCTGGAGGTGTCAGCTGCAGCTCTTGACTTCTCGTTCTGCAGATATCAGGAGACTTGACAGCTTGATAAGTGAATAAGTCACAGCCGGGGAAAAGCTGGAATAACGGCAGCACAGCACAACCCCCTCATCTGTAGATTTAACAAGAAAACATGGGTGGGGGAGGCGGCTCAGAGGAACTGAACGAGTTGTTTCTCTTTTTTAATTAGGACCTTTTTTTTTTTCGCTTTTAATTAGGACCGAGTCCCTGTGTTTTATTAATGTAGGTGTTGCAAGTTCTGTTCTGTCACACAGATCAAGTCACTGCTCTAAACAGATCTAATTCAGCACATAAGCTAATTATCAAGCCTTCTTATAGGCAGAAGCAAAAAACCCGAAGCTGTGCGAGTTATTGTTCTCTAACATGTTTACGGCAACCATTTTTAGGATCTTTCGAAATGAGATTAAGGCAAAACGGTCAATTCAAAGGCTGAATCGAAAGGAAACAGCTGCTGTTCATATCAGACAGTGAATGAATGAACGAACAAGCATTACATTTACATTAACAATAACACAACTGAACACGTGACATAATTTATCTTTACATGTCGTACTAACACAAAGTAACCTTGCCCATTTCATTACATTTAGCCTGTAGTTCAGACACTCAGCCATTTGACTGCTGATGCTAATGAGGCTATGAAATGCAGCGTTTACTACTGTCTTATGCAAACTTTTTTTTTTCCATAATACAAGTCGACGCCTCTACATGGAACACCGTTACATTTCCTTGGAATCATTTATAAAGATTTTTCCATTTCCATTTTTCCATTTTAATGCACTCTCGTCTGATCCTGTGTCCAATCTCAAGGCCATCTAATTTTGTCAAAATGTAGGAATTCAAATATGCAGAAATATGAGAATTTAAGTCATGCTAACATCTATAAAATCAAGAAAAGCTGTTAATTCGTTCCACAAGGCACGTCCAGTGCTGAAAGAATTTTTTTCCATAAGAAATAATAGAAACTGAATTCATCCATTAAACCCCAGATTCCACATTGGTATTACAGGTATTACCGTGGTACCTCGGTTCACGTTAAGGAGTAATGTAAATTGATGTCATTTGTTTCAGACTCACAGAAACTCCACACTGTAGAATTAGGAATTAAATGTATTAATGGAGGTGCTCCCTGATTTATGATGGGGATACGTTCCAACTATTTCATCAGAAGTTAAATGTATGATGAACTAAGGAGTTTAATATAGTCTGCACTGTATCATAGCAGAGCCTCTTACATTGACCTACAGATCAAACACTTACTCTACTGCTGATGCTAACTACAGCCTGTTTTCATTTGTATGGCTGGGAGTACTAACTGTTTTAAGACCCATGGGGACTTATTTGCACTAAGAATAAACAGTAGTACTGTAGATATAAAATAAGGAAACGTGATAAACACAGCAGAGAGCTGCACTGAGCACTACAGGATCACAACCAGTCTGGTTTCAAGGCAGCTGAGGCCACAGAAACGGCCCTGGTGGCTATTTCTAAGAAACTCCAGGCTGCCACAATGTAGACTTTCATTGGTTTTGATCCTTCTTGACCTTTCAGCTGCCCTTGACACCTTCAACCACAAGATTCTCCTTTCTGTCTTGAAAATCACAGGCTCAGCCTGATAGTTGCTTCCTAGCTGGAAGGTCATTCTTATCAGGTATCATGGATCTGAACCATGTGCCCTTCAACCATGTGAACTTCTACATTCTCATTTCTGGGCCCTCTTCTTTAGTTTCACTACTCGTTCTCTTGGCAAAGTCATAACCACTCATGGCTTCTCCTATCCCTGTTATGCTGATGACACTCAGAAATTGTGAATGAACGAAATGAAATGAAACTCATCCGTCACAATTCCAGAGAACACAAGAAACGTTGGAGTTATCTTTGATAACCAGCTGAGGTTTCTCTGCTCATATTTCCAGACTCACCCATCAGGTACCTCCTCTACAACATCAGCAGAATTCGACCCTCCATTCACCTATGGTATCAAAACTAGATTACTGCAATGCTCTTTTGGCTGGTCTTCCGATGCGTACAGTCAGACCCATGTAATAAATTCGACTGAAACGTGTCGCATGGCTCGACTCATACAAGTTTAAGCAGGTGCGCTGGGCCGAGCAAACGGCGAGCAAACAACGAGAGCCAAGAGAAATCTTTCTGGTCTAGAACCGAAGTACCACTGTACCTTTTAAATCTAGTTTAAAAACGTCAGGATAATAATCTGTATGCGATTTGTACTTGATAGCGTCCCAGCTCATGTAAGCATCCCTTATTTTTGACCTCTACAGAGGAGGACTGTAGACTTCTGAGGGCATAGGCCATAGTCATGATGATCTTGGAATGGAATGCAGCCCTGAACTTGGATTGAAACCCCCACAGGACACAGAAATTATTAAGACATTCAGCTTCTGGCATTAGTTTTCTGTTAGCTTTAGTATATCCACTAATCATGTGGAATTCATTCCTAAGATGTGTGGTCTTGGCCTGTAGGGAAGCGCTGTCATAAAAGGTATAGTCAGGCGGTAAATTAAATGAATAAATTGTTCACCCAAAAATGGAATTGGTATTCTTTGGTATGGTATTTTTTTGTGTGTGATGTTCCACTTCCAAATGTAGTCAGTCAGTCTTGACATGTTTGTTCGGTACCAGAACATTCAGATTAATGTTGCTGACTAAACAGAAAATATAACTTATCTTGTATCTTGCGCCAGAAAGATCATATGCCATCAGGCACGATAAGATCTTCCATCTTCATCAGCACAGTCCAGAATCCTTACGTCCAGTATACAGCATACGGAAACAAAATCTCACCTTAATAGAGAAGAATGGGTGACACAAGCCCAAAGAGAATCATTTATAACATTTACCTATTCCACTAGCATTTAATTGCAAGTAACCATGTAACAATGGTTTAAATTTCGTCTTGTAGAACTCATGTTGTTGTCTCAGTCTCATCTCAGTCTCTGTCACGGGACAAGGTGACTTGGAAATTGCTATCAAGACCATCCGAGTCAAATTCTCGTGTCTGAGGTAATGTTAATTATAAAGTGAAATTTTTTAAAAATTGTTATTAAATATCCACAATACTAACAGCGCAAGAGGTAAAAAGTTACTTTTGTTATCTTTTGGTATCTAATCGATTTCTTTTCTGATGTTAAGACGAATGAAGAATGAAGCATGCATTTTCGCATGCTCACGTTACTTATGTATGTGGGCAAAATAATGAAAAAAAATCAGTCTGGCCGCTGTTTGGTACAGTCCCAGTCTTGGTCTTTACTACAACACTATTTAAAGGTTTCACACAAACTCAGCCTATAACCCTGGGACAAATACACAAAGACACAGAACCTTTAGTTGGTCTCCAAGTCTTCATAGCCTCAAACTGGTGCCAAGACTTAGGATGCCCTGCTGAGTTGGACCATTGGGGAAACGCACAAGCTAAGATTTCAATTCCAGAAAACCACACATCTAATCTAGGTGGATGTAGAACTAGACTTTTGCTGCTGGACGGACACCTTGGACTGCCAGGAGACCAAGTGGTCAAACGCTAAGAGGTGTCCTCATGTTACTACATTGTACCTGTAGTGCAATACTAAGGAAGCCAATCTTATGATAATCCTAACCTCATTTCAGGGCAAATTAGGGCGTATTATTTTAAAGTATGGAGTTTGGGTTCCATGTTAAAAAATTGCAGAATTCGAAACTCGCGTTCAAACAATAAGTCTTGCATGCTTTATATTTTTGCCTGCACCAATTAATATGGGCGATAAATTAGTCTGAGCTCTGCACACCTGTTTCTAGTCCTACAAACATTAATATTTGCCTGAATACTTGTCTTTTAGGTTACTCTTACTTCTAGACCGTACCGCAATTAGCACCGTGCACATATTCTACTCGTGTGCGTGCTGCAGTGAGGGAGAGCATTCCTGATTGAATTAGAGGCTAGAGACTGAGACATCCGGCCCATGGTTTGCTCATATTGATTTGTTGGTGACCGGGTGTTTGCTCTGCAGCTTGTCACACTGAGCAAGGTCTGGCTTGGTGGAAGCGAACAGGAAGAGGCAGATCAGCTGGAATGCAGAACCAAAACAACTGAAATGCGAGAACACATGTAAATCTCATGGTTAGCATGGCTTGGAAAAAGACGTCTGTCCATAATCTGAAGTGTGTTCGGCATTTTAATTATCTTTTCAATGCCTGCGTATCGTGAACGCTGTACATGAGGTGGCCTGGGGGTCTGTAAATATGAACGTTATTAACAAAAACGCAGGAAAGCAGATGAGGTTCTAGTCTGCTAATAAACACTGCCAGTGCAAGCAGACCATTATGCTAAATACCTCACAAGAATTACCATAACTATTGGCTCCACGGTAGGATTTACAACGCAGTGCAAATTCCTGGTGATGCTCTGACGCACTTGTCGAACTGAAAGTTAAAGGGCAAATCTAATGTATGATGTACGTATTGATTTGCTTACTCATAATCTGTAGCACGCTAATATACAGCTAACTCCCCCCCCCGTCCCCCAAAACACACACAAATCCTGTATACCCATAACCTTAGTTAAATCAACCACAGATTTAGAGTTTTCTCAGTTAAAACTAAGAATTCATATTTTTATTTTTAGAAACAAACCAAGGCTAATATCCAAGTCTCAGAGCCAGTCTCCAGAAATGTACTAACAAGCTACAGTGCTTGTAAAGGAATAAACGCCAAAATGGTAGTTTGATAGCTGTTACCATAGCCACAGTCTTGTTATGCTATTGCAATGTAAATATAAAGGGCATGTTCAAAAGCGAACTGTGTGCAAACGCTCAGAGATGCCTGAGAATAGGAACTAGACACTACCGCAATTCAAGCTTCATTACTGCATATTTATCATTCCCTCCACGCACTGTTGAAAAAAAATATATGCGCAAATATGAATAAACATACCTCACTGGCTGCACACAGCCAAGAGGGAATAAGCACAGTTGAAGAAACAATACTTTAACAGGAATAATCATTACTCTATCACGTGAACTTTTAAATATGTAAATCCAGTACGGTCCCTATTAGCGGAAAGTCACAGAGTTGCCTAGAAAGTGTCTGGGCACAACACAGGTCGTAACGCAGTTCCTACTTATGCAAGTAGTGAACGCAATAAAGTCAAATTTATTTATATAGCACTTTTTACAATGGTGCGTTGTCTCGAAGCAGACAATTATGATCATCTTATTTAATAAAATAAACTCAAATGCTTCTTTTTTAATCGCTTTATATTCATTGTGCGATATATATATATATATATATATATATATATATATATATATATACACACACTTATAAGTAAAAGTATCTGTTTACACTGTAACGGAGTGTACAGAGTGTAACTTCTAGCTAAATAGACTGGAATTGATGACCTCCTTAGAATGTTATATCAATTACCCGTTATGTCATATTTGAGGTGGAACCCATGCCGGGCAAACAGAAACCAGAAGTCATCCCTCTGGTTCCTCCTTTTTGTATGAATGGAATACCTTTGGTTAGCTTTCTGGAGGTTGTCATTAACAGAATAGTTCCTTTGAATGGACAGGAACATGGAGAGTACTTGCAGTGTATTGACAATGAAACCCTTGCAGTTTGCACTCCATGCATTCGATTGATTTGGACAGTCGAGTCGGGTTGCATCTCACCTTGAGCAGGACAAATGGGCTTGGTGGGTGAGGCGGTGGCTTTTCGGCCATCAGCCTTTTCTCACAGAGTCGAACAGTCTTAATGAGACAGCGACTTCTCACGGCCCCCCAGCACATGAGAAGGATTTAGCGCTGGACGCTAACAAGCTCAGACTCCAATTAGACAAGCCTCTGTGACCAAGCCCGGCCAGATGACTGGGGAAAGTAGTGCCGTAGTGCACTGTGTCCTGCATGAAGATATAATTCGAATGCATTTCCTGAATAGTAATGCGGTTTCCGAAAGGCTTTTAAGCCTTTCAACATGATCCCTGTGAATTCCAAATACACAGAGGTAACGTGAGTGCGAGTAAATGTTTTCCTTGAGTGAGAGCTGGCGACTCTGAAAAATTGAGCATTGTCTGAGAGATCACAGAAGTGTAGCAACATGTCTGGTTGGCTGGAAGTAGACGTCGTGTGAAATTGATGGAGTCATTTTAATTAGATATGGATCTGCCCAAGACATGCCGACGTTGACGCACAAGGACAACAGTGACTGATTATGCCATAGGTTTCCTGACCATGGCTTCATCTTATCTGCGTTTTTTTTTTTTTTAACAAAATACCTGTTATGGGACATGCTGAAATAAGATGAAAAAGATAAAAGATTACCTCCACCTGCATTGTGACGAGTCAAACACACAAATGTATCCAGTTCCTGGCTTAACCTTTAGGACTGGTATTCCCTGAATACCAATCCTCCCCAAATTTCAAACATCTCCACACTAGCCGCACTAGTAGGCTCCAGCTTTAAACTGGCCCATTGTTCCCTGCCTGTGGTCTGGCCAATTTCACAAGCCTTTCTAATGAAATCTTCCATCCTTGCCTGCCCCTGTGACTGATGAGGAGTTAATTGGAAAAGTAAGCAGAACCTTGCGAGGGGGGAAGGGGGAAGCTTGGGCCTTTCCAGCTCTACACATGATATCAATCTGTAGCACTTTGATTATAAACACTCTGGATCGTGGGTGCACCTGCACAAGAACTAAGAAGCAAGAAACCTTGAGTTTGAGACTTTAGAAGTATTGCCTTCGGCACATGAAAGCCAGTACGTTCTTCTTAAAAAGTGTTGCCAAAATCTACGCTTGGGAATGTGAAAGAAATATTTGGTGTTATTCTACATCAAACCTGTTCATCTTGACAAAGCATGTAGTAGAGTGTCCAATATGGGCAAAGAATTGCTTAGAATATGCTTAAGCATAGCATTTCGACTTCCCCTGGTCTTTTGGGTGGAACCTTAGCTCCAGTTGGTTTGTTTTTTAGCAGGTGTATGTGTCCACACAACAGATGGCGCCTCCCAGTCCCAACACCACCAGCAGTAGTAACGGGAGCAGCAGTGGAGGAGATCAGCTAAGCAAAACCAACCTCTACATCCGAGGCCTCCATCCAGGCACCACAGACCAGGACCTGGTTAAACTCTGTCAGCCGTGAGTGAAACCTACATATTGATGTCTTTCTTGTTAAATAATACAGAATAGTACTAGAACCATGTGAGTCCTGCTTTATTACCTATTATAGTCCGTCTGTTTCTCTACATATGTTTGGTCTGCTTTTCCTGACTGTTTTCTAATGGTCTGGACCCCATGGGGCCACCACGAATCAGGTTCTCTATGGCTGTAGGATCATTCTCAGCACTACATTGACGCTGAACTGAATTAGACACAGAAGTGCTGCTGGAGTTGTCACACACTGTTCAATGACTGTCCGGTCAGAGACAGTAGGTCATCTGTTATTGCACAGTTTTTCATCCTCTAATCTTTCATTCATGTTTACATTATGCTGCCTACATGATGCTGGCTGGACAGTTTTGGTTGCTGGATGATTTTTAGTCCAGCAATGACACGGAGGTGTACAAAAACTCCCAACAGCACTGCAGTGCTGAGAATGAATCTGTGCTGGCCCCTGATGTTAGTATGTAGAGAAACACATGGATTACAGTCTGTAATTGTAGAACTACAAGTGCATCTATAGGGTAAATGGAACAGATCAAAAGGACAATGGATTTATCTAAGAAAATATTTGATGATATCCCATATTTGATGGTTGTCCCAGATTTCTCCAAGTCTTGGTCAAGAGGTCGGTTTTTGGGCATCTTACACCCAGTTGCAGTACTATTAAAATTGCTGGTTTGGATTTTTGCGCAGAAGAATTCATAGTGAAATAGGATCACGATCCAAAAGACACCTCAACGCTTTGCTAATTACCTAAAGATTAAAGAGGATCAATGAGTTCTAACTGCCATGGCCTCCACAGTCACCTGAACTAAACCATATGCATCTTTTAAGGGGGCACTTGAAGACAGAGATAGCCAAGCATTCAGTAACGTCATAAGATGCCCAAATAATGGCGAAATCCATGTAGAATAATAATAATAATGTAATTACTGCACAGGGGGAACATACCAAATACTAACCAATTCTGAAATGTATGCAATATGCCAGCTCCAAACAGACCGAGTCCAGGCTGGGAAATTGGGGCACACAGCTTTGGAGCAGTCAGGAACCAGGGCTAACCACGGCAGCACCGTGCCACCCACCTGCAATTCAGGCAACCATTATTAAAAACTGTTGGTTTTGAAAAGCTACATATCAAAGTGTTCATTATCGCACCTCTGCCATAGCTGATACATGGTGTGGTTGGCACTCAGCTTAATTGGACACAGCTGTGCAGCTGTGTTTGTAATTTAATCACTTCAAAGTCAGTCATGTTGTACATTAGCTCTTTACAAATTGGCCATTATGACCATGTTATTGTCTGTATAGGTGGTCATGGGTGGGAAGCATGTCTGTTTGAAGCCTGTTTGAATCTACAGGTTTAGGGACAAGATTCACAAAAAAGAAAAACCTTCTTAGGGTGTAGTTCACTTTATATGAACCCAAACTCAGGTCTTTTAATGCGAACCTGAAAATGAACCAGCAGGAAATGATTTTAGTTCTTTTTCTGTGTCACTCTTTTAGTTTAGCAGTGACCACTTTTTGTTCACATTTAATTATGGGATTGTGTATTCATATTTTTCTGTTGCGCTTCAAAGGCAAATGCGAAAATATGATATGAAATACAAAGGCAAAAAAAAATGAATAAACAAATAAAACATTTAAGCGGAGACAGCCACGAAGGAGTAATTATCCTTATCAGCGTCATTCGCAAATCAAAGTGTAAGATGAAGAAGGAAAACTGGATATATAAACTTGATAAAGAAATCTAGAAATATAACAATAGAATTGAACAGAGTTGTTATTTCAAAATTAAGCAGAGACATTGAAACTTTGACCCTTTGAGCGTGCATTTTTTTTAAAGTTACAAAAAAAACGGTTATTTTCCAAATAACTCCTTTAGATTTATCTTCATTTCAAACACTTTTCTTAAGAACAATTTTAAGTGGCATTTTTGAAAACATTATGTTCGTATAAGTATCGTTAAGATACCCTCACAGGCTGGAAGAGCTGACAAGGTGCCCATGGTCGTCTTTTTCGTTCCACTGTCACATCCCAAATCGAATCCATCACCTCTGTTTCTGAATGCCAAAATCTTTTTCCTCCTTGCTGTCCTCAGATCAGACTGAACTAAGTTACAGAAATAACGGTAAATACAATTTCAAAATGTGTCTCACGCTGTATATTGTAAAAGCCAAAGACAATGAAAAATGTTCTTTAAGATTCATAAGGAATTAAGATTTGCTCAAAAGGACGATATTTTTCTTTAGACCTGAAACTTCTTAATGTTTGCCTTAAAAACCGACGCAAGTTTTTTTTTCCCCTCACAAAAGCTTTCGTGAATCCAAAATAAATGAAACTTGATTTGAATAGATCCTAGACTTCCATTGTTAAGCTTTGAGTTAGTAGGTTTGCTGTTTTTTTTTTTTTGGCTCTTCACAGACACAAGGTGTGATGGCTCAGTGGTTAAGGGTTAGTCAGAAGCTCATGAGTTCAAATCCCAGCTCTGCCAGGTGCCACTGTCGGGGACTTGAGCGTGACCCTTTATCTTTAACAGCTCACATCAATTGCAAGTCGCTCTGGAGAAGCGTGTCAGCCGGATGGCATAAATTTAATAGAAACGTCATGAAATTCTTGTTCGTGCTGATCATGCGTTAGCTACAGGCGCTGGAGATTAGATGGAGAAACACTGGAGTATTCCTTTAAGATGAATATGAGTTTAGCTCCCAGTGCGGGGAGAGAGGGATTCGTAAAGAATAAGAATGAGATGAGGACGCTTCACATGCAGGCAGAAATGTACAGTCAAAGCAGTAACAAAATCCACCATATAGATGTTCAGCGCCAGGCTTTTAAGTTTTGGCATTAGAGGTGCAAGATGGCGCGCTCAGTGAGGTCTTGTCCTTTGCATTTAGCTCGAACGACCCTGCAGAGGAATGAAATCCTGCAGCAGCAGGCTGTAACTTGCTGGAAAGTCAACAGGGGTTTGGGTTTCAAACAAAGCTCTTTCTAGTTGGCAGCACTAAGCCTTTCCAACAAGTAGGCATGATTGTGCCTCCCTCCTTCCTTTCCTCCCTCCCTTCGCCTTACTTCCATTTATGGTTAGAAAGTGAAGGGGGGGGGGGGGGAGTGTTGCTCTTCCAGTCAAGGAGATGTGAAGAATTGTGTTTCATCGGAGCTTTATAGAGCCATACATTGTTTCTACACCGCAGCCTTCATGTCTTGTGCGCTGACCACAAATGACCCAGTCCCTCATGCGGAATAGTACTGTTACTCAACAACCTTTTTATCAAGTGGATGAAGTTGGTATTTCTGAAAATAAGCTGTTTACCCTTTTGAGGTGCTTATGCCAAGTTTTTGCTGGTGATTTCATGGGAGACTGAGAGGCTAAAAGTTGAAATGGTAAGAGGGTGAGAGAAAGGAAGAGGCCCTCTCTCTCTCTCTCTCTCTCTTATTTGCAGCAGAAATGCTTTGGATGTGGCTGCCCAGCCCTACAGGAAACTCGGAGCCCAGGGGGAAAGAGAAAGACAAACAAGGGCAACAGCTGGGAGGGAGAGAGGAGGGGGAACAAGGGAAAGAAAGTGTGTGTGAGAAAGAAGGAGAAAGAAGAGAAGAGAGAAGAGAAGGAAAGAGAGAGAGTAAGGAAAAAAGGGAAGGAATGAGAACAGTAAAGGTGGATGGTGAGAAAGAGAAGGACTGAAAGGGTGAGGAAGAAAGAGAATGGGAGAAGAGAAAAGAGGGAATGAGAATGAGAGAGTGATAGGAAAATAAGAATGAGGGAGGATGAGAAAGACAAAGGATGGAATGGAGTGAAAGAGAGCAAAAGAAAGCAAAGAGAAGTGAACGAAGATGGAAAGAAGCATAAACAGGGAAAAGGTGAGAGAAACAGAGAGAGAGAGAGAGAGAGAGAGAGAGAGAGAGAGAGAGAGAGAGAAGTTAGAGAGAGAGAGAGAGAGAGAAGATAGTGAGAAGTAGAGAGAGAGAGAGAGAGAGAAAGTGAGAGAGAAATGAGAGTGAGAAGTAAAGAGAGAGCTAAATGCCGTAAATGTAATGCAACAGAATCTACGGTCACACAGTAATGAGCAAATTTGTATAACTCAGCAACTGAAATCATTTAGAAAACTGTTCGCTGTTAGCTAATAATGCTCTATAGATATCTAAGACCAGGTATTGTAACATTTAATTGCCATGTCTAGAGATGTGACTGGCATTGCCTGTTTATTTACATGATCAGTCTTATATAACTGATCCTATGCCGGCCACATTTAGCTAGTGCAGCACGCGACAGCAGCACAAACACAGCCACTCGTGCACAGTACAGTGCTTTTACTATTTTTACTTCAGAATGCAGTTCAATTAAACACGCTTCAGTCATTCGATGGCTTGTTTATGTTTATGAGACCACTGCTGACACACATTAATGATGAGGACGTGTTAGATTTCACTTGTTTTTAAGTGCTAGGTTCAACTAAATCATCTCCCTCATTTCATTTCGGACACAAACTTGTCTACATTGAGGAAGCAGAATTGTTTCCCAGAATGCCATGCGAATGTAAAGAGGTGTATACTTGCATACAGCTTGTGTGACATCAGGCAATCTAATAGATATAAAGTGGATACAGTGTGCTGAACACCGTTTGAGTATTCCTTTAATGTGCTTAAGCAGAATGCAATATATTATGGTGCATCTGTAATGTGTACACACAAAGCCCTGGAGGTGCTCTCACAATGAATGGCTGACAATGACACACAGCTTTCCAAACACACTACTCCCTCGATATTGAAGTGCTTGTTTCGGAAAGGAGAACGCACATCAGAAGTACACTGCTTCAAACTAATGCATGCCATGGGCCACTCTCTGGGTCACACACTGGGTCAGAGTGGCTATACTGTACTATAGATGTAATGTACTATAGATGGGACGAGGTGAGACTTAATAAAACGATTCATTTTAAAAAGATTTATTTCCACAAAATAATCTGGATCATAGATCAAAAGTTTTCCGTGATCCGTCAGACTAATGACGATGTGGTGAGCACAAGAGCACAAATCTATAATAGATGAGTAGATGGAAAATGGTGGGCTCGTGTTTCGTTTGCTTTTGATTGCGCCTGCTTTGAGACAAACAGAAAACACATTATGTAAGAAAACATCAGATGTACAGACTCCAGCTTTGTATTGTGTTTGTGTGATTTCTTTGATTAATGGTAAATTGTTAGACAAGTGCAGCACACAGATGCATTCATTTCTTTTTCATACTGTGGTGGCCCAGTGGTTAAGGTACTGGTATGGACCAGAAGGTCCAGGGTTCAAATCCCACCTCTGAAACTTCAAATCCCACCTCTGAAGTTGGGTCCCTGAGCAAGACCCTTAACCCACCATTGCTTGGTTTGTAAGACTGTATTAATTGTAAGTCGCTCTGGATAAGGGCGTCTGCTAAAGGACATAAATGGAAATGTAATACTTGCTTAAACTTGCTAAGCCAGTTCAGGGTCGAAGGGAGCCTGGGCCTACCAGCACAGGGCACAAGGCCAGAACCAAACCCAGACGGGGTGATGAGGCACTGCGGGGCACATGAGCGCGCACAGCCACTCAGGCTGGGACAGTTGAGACAAACTAACATAACGTATATTTTTTAGAAAAGGGAGAAAATACGAACGAGAGAGAGAGAGAGAGAGAGAGAGAGAGAGTGTCTGGGGTGGGAAATTGGGATCTTGGTGTTGAGAGATGACAGCTCTAACCACCATGGCACCATGGCACTGTGTGCAAAAGTCTTATGCTACTATTAGATTAGATATTCCATTGTCCTGCAGCCGTGTATAATATCTAACGATTTCTCAGTCAGTTTATTAGAACACAAAGAACAAATACAGATATATTTGTATGCTGTATTTAAAAACAACAACTAGAAAATCAGAAAAAACAGCTTCTAATTGTTTAAGTAAACAGTAGCAAGTATGTAGTGTGACTTCCTTACACTTAAGCAGCATCTGGAAGCTTCATCGGGATGCCAAGTTGACCTTTCTACAGCATGAAGAAGCATGATCATGAATGGTTTAGTTGGAAGGATAGCAGCCAGGAAACCACTTATTTGGAAGAAGAATAGGGTGGAAGGCTAAGATTTAAAAAGTTACAAATCAAAGACCGGAACGAAGATCAGTGGAAAAGAGCATTATAATCCAAGTTTGAAATGATTAGGCCCAATCAATGACAATACGTTATATATTTGTCCTAATACCATTCACAAAAAAGCCGAATTTAATTGTTGCGTAAGACTTACTATAGAATTACTATATAGAAATGCAGTGTGGTGGCTCAGTGGGCGGCACTGTTGCCTCAAAACAAGGAGATCCAGGGGTCGATCTCAGCTGGAGGGGCCAGGACACTTTTTAGAGACACCAATTAACCTAACACGCATGGCTTTTGACTGTGTGAGGAATCCAGAGTACCTGGAGTAAACCCACACAGACACAGGGAGGACATGCAGACCCCACACAGAAAGAACAAGGCCGCACCACCATGGGATTGAACCCAGGACCTTCTTGCTGTGCTACCCACCGAGCCACCGTGCTGCCCCATGTGATAATTATGATCATTATTTACATTCACATCATTTAACAGACTCCTTTATCCAGAGTGACTGAGGGTTAAGGGCCTTGCTCAAGGGGACTAACCTTGGCATCTTTGCTGTTTTGAGAAGGGTAAACCATCAATCTTAGTCAATAGTCCGGTACTGGACTTGTTCAACCACAGTGGTTATCACCATTTCCCGTGCTGCTATGACAGGACGTCCTATTAACGATACATAACTGAAGCATGTTCCCATTTATATTTAACTTTTGGTAGTAACCCATGACTTCTTGTGGAAAAACCAGGTGACGCTGAGGTCAAATTCCCTTAATCATTCATTAGCACAAATGTTCAGATTGGGCATATGGAAACAAAAGTGTGCTGAACTTCGTAGGTCAGACAGTGGCTTTAAAAATACGACGACCGCGAAAGCAACCTGTAATGAAAATGTCTGCAAGAGCACATTTTCAAAATAATAAATAATTGAATACTTCACAGAGTACTTTTAATACCTGACGCTTGACAGTGACATGTTCAAAGTAGGAACAACCTATGATTTAATGCACCAGTCAGTAAAAAAAAAAAAAAAAAAAAAAAGACTGTCAATTACTTCCCAATTATAACCCGATTAACTGTGCAGGCCTGATGTTAAGTGGATTTTAATGGCCCTGTGAGGTGAGGCATTAGGACCCTGGTGGTTTTTAGCACCGTGGTGAAGTCAGGGCACACAAGGAGAACTCTCAGGTTACACTGCATGCACATGCCAAGGGAAATGAGACCTCGTTCTCTCCCTCTTTCCCGCCCTCCTGAGGACATTACCTCCTGCATCCAATCAACAGACCCTCATATGCAACCGTACCATATATCTCTTCTATCTCTGCACCGCGAAGATATGCAAAGCGGGTCTGTGTGCACAATAGCCTCCATTATCGACAGGGCACGCTTTCACCACATCACGGTGACCCTCATAAATGCTTCATGCAAGCGATGCAAATGATGGTGGAATGCAGCGGAAGGAAAACGCACAGTGCCTCTGCTCGCTCTTTATGGCTAGTCTCAGTCTCAGTTCCATTATCTGGGTTTCAAACAACCGGAATGTGCCAGTGACTTTGCGTCTGACCTCAGAGTAAACCCAGACAGCTGCATAGGGGTTTTTCTTATATACTTTCACACTAATTTCCTATTGCACATCATACCACTGATTAGCCAGCCTTTTCATACAGGAACTACAAGACTAATGGCCATACAGTAGCTAACAAGTAAAGGCAGCTTATAAGGTGAGTAAATGACAGAAAAACACAGATGTCGTAAAAGAGTTTGTGAAGCTTATTTATTTTATAAAAAGGTCTCCAAAGACATGTCTGGTACTCACTAGTTTTCTGCGCTACAAAGCAAATGTAGCTACTAAGTACGGGAAGCTTACCAAATAGGACTGTGCTAGCTGGATAACTAATGAAACACAACGAGTAGCTCATTATACTAAGAACGCTGTCATACTATTCCTTGATTCCCAGAGAATCTAAATTCTAAAGAAACAGAGCGTTGAACAACGACTTTAATACAGAAGTGGGAAAATGTTGCTGCAGATCACAATCGTCACACCATGAACACAGAGCATATAAAAAAAGCATTAAAAAAAAAAGAAGAGGTCCCCCACCACAACAAAAGACTTGCAAAAATCTCCAGTTTTTGCAACAGTATCTACTCATGCAGCCACTATAAGAAAAACACGGAGCGAAAATAAAAGACCACCACAGAGAAAACCCACCCAAGTTTTCACAAGACCTCCAGGATGTCCCGCAATGTTTCTGAGACATTGTCCTGTGGATACACAAACATGTCTTGGCTGAGGAAGTACATTTGTTATAATTGCAAATAACTGTGTACGTTTTACAGTATTTGGGTTGAACTGTTACTGTAAAGTTGGACATGCTGAGTTTGTGTATTTCTATAATTTCGTGTTCTTAAAATGGTTCTTCATACCGACGGGAGGAGCTTTACTCGACACCACGCAAAGCTAAATGGGAATTGGTTATGGATATGGTTTAAATGGGAACACATGGGTAGCGTGGTTATCGCACACGTTTGGTTTTCTTTGTTGTTTTAACCAACGCAACATTTAAAAAAAAATGGTTTTACCAACGTCTTTGTGCTTCTGTGCCACAAAAGGTATGGCAAGATCGTGTCGACCAAGGCCATCCTGGACAAGACCACCAACAAGTGCAAAGGTGAGGCTCGTTTTCAATTCGAGATTTGCGTGCGAGTTGGCTCCAAAGCCGCGTTTCATCTCTGGCAGGTGGGCATGGCATGATGTAACGGCTCTGTGATCACTCTTGCATAACTCCGCATCTGTTGGCCTGACCCGTGCTGAAACATTACTCAGTGTGTGTGTGTGTGTGTGTGTGTGTGTGTGTGGGTGCGCGCGTGCGCGTGTGGTTTGGAACACAGCTCTTTGTGCACATGTGGTACAGCTTGCCAGCCTGAGCCAATGTGCAACAGAAAGCAGGAAACCCTAGTAGCTTAACCTCCTGACTCGGACCAGAGGCTGCTGATTATATATAAACTGGGAGGCAGTAACTGAGCATGCTTTATTCAAATTTCTGGATTTTTGTTGCATAAATATGTTTGGTACATCATCTAGCTTTTTGTTGATGAAGTAGCATCTGGTTTTGATTCCTTTTTTTTTACCTATTAACTTTGTGACAGATGCATTTTTACAATTAGTTCAGTGTGGTATTTTAAGGGGTGTGGCGCTTGGGATCTCGCTTGATTTTACTGGCTCCCTGCATCAGATTTAATACACTCGTGCATGCCTACAAGGCTAAAAATGGACCAGTCCCCTCCTATCTGAAAGCACTAATCAAATCCTGCTCCGAGTTTGAGACTCGAGCACGGCACGACTGCACACAACCCTCAAGATAAAATTAAGACAAGCTTCAAAACACTCCTGTGTATTGCAGTCAGGCTGTGGACTGGATTTGGCATAGCAATCCAAACTGCTGAGTCTTTGGCTGTTGTAAGTGACCTTTTCTGCTGTGTGGTCATTTCCTGGCAAAGGGGTCAATGCAAATCAATGAAAAGACATTTAGACCGATCACTAGGATAAACATTTCTATCCTGTAGCCTCTCCCAATATGAAATACTCTTTTTTTCCACAGAGCACGAAAAGTGAGTACGAAAAGGATTTGCGATGATCTTTAGCGTCACCAAAGTTACTCCCATCAGTAATTTTGGAATGACCTTCACTTAAGTTCAGATTATTTAGCAGAAACAACTATCCAATTCAGTTTAGATTTGAACAATCTATGTACAAGAGCACTGAGCTCATTCTGGTGCCCATGGTGGCCCAGCACTTTATACTCAGTCCTTTCTTGTTATGCACGTCTGAGTTACAGAGCGGTTTTAGAAAATTTGTTGTTAGCTGACGTCTTCTGTATTACCATATTGGTTGGAAACTGATTTATAGTACTATAAACATTCCTATTGCAAATAATGAAATCTTGTTATATGTTGTCGAAGAAACAAAGAAAGGTGAAATGAGCAGAACTATAAAACATAGCTCAGTGCACAACTAAACAAATCTGTCAATCGGGTGCCAATCAATTAAATTATGTGTAGATTTATCTAAACTGACTAACTGAAAAAGATGTGAGGGACCACCATCCTAAAAGGCAATGAACTGGTATATTGTACTAGTTTAACCATAATATTTAACATTTAGCATTTAGCAAGAGCGAGTTCACCAATAAAATACAGGGTGATTATCCTGCATGAGCGAGGTCTCGATCAAGCTGAATTTAAGACCGAGAGGGCTTAAAGTTTCACTTACAGCTTGGGCCAGTATTTCTACTACTTAATGGATTTTAATATTTGTTCAACATCAATGGCTTCCTCACTGCTAAGAAGTACAGGCAAATCCATAACTACCAAGTAATTCCCTCATGGAGGCAAACGAATTCATTGTGCCACATGACAGTGACCTCACACGCATGGCCAAAGCCATTAAGAACTATTTTCAGAAAAAAGTCGAACTGCAGATGGTATGGGCCCCCAAAAAGTCCATTACATAAAAATATAAAAGAAAGTGAAACAATCCAAGTATCCTGCTGACAAAATGGAATTGGAATATGGAAATATCCCATAATGAAATATCCCCATAAAGTTTGTAAGCAGTGCATTTGGAGAATCAGTGTCTTGAGAAGACAAGGTCAAGGAGGTCATGCCAAATATTGATTTGGTTCAAGTTTCTTCTGTTGGTCAAGTTTATTTGTGAAAAAGAAAGTTTATAAATAGAATGTCTTTCACTGATACACTAATGCAGGAGATTTCAAATTGTTCATAAATTGCAGAAGTAATGTAAAACCTTTTGGGTGACTATATATACCACAGTAGTGTATATCAATCAAATGTATTACAACAGGAAGACTAAGTCATTCCCACTGTCTCAGGTGCACATCTAAACCTATATATTTACGTGTGTGTGTGTGTGTGTGTGTAGGCTATGGCTTTGTGGACTTTGACAGCCCTGCATCTGCACAAAAAGCAGTGACGGCTCTAAAGGCCACTGGAGTTCAGGCTCAAATGGCAAAGGTAAGGGGTCGTAATAATACAGTCTGCATCAATCTGCAGAGCCTGTGATTAAGAAATGGTGGTGCGATGATAAATCGTTTGCTCTGTTGCCTGGAAACCCGTAGAGTTTACTTACAATTCAAGAGGGAAATATTAATGAATGTATGCTAGTTGCCGTTTTCATTCTGCGCATGTGCACGAGCCTTCCTCTGGAGTTATCGTGTATATAAACATACACAATGACTTTTTGGTAAAGTCCAAACTGGGAGCTGTTATCAAACATTGAATTATTAAACTGGAACCATGACAGCTTAGTAATCATAAAGAAGCACATCGTCACAATCCATATAAACGGAAATGACAATGTTTGGTCAAAGCTCGAGTTTTCCCACTGCTGGGAATCTGCCTCGCCCTGGCCCACCTCCCTCCCCCTTATAAAAACCATGTTCCTGGAAGCTGATTTGACTTGACTGCTTTCGTCTTTCTCCTCCACCCTCTCTAGTATACATCTGCCTTTAGCCGTCACACTTGGAGATTAGTAGCTGTCATGTAATGGCGAACTTACATAGGAAAGTAAGAAAAAAAAAATGAAACGTTGGACCACACCTTAGTTCTAGCTACTCTGCTTTCCTTCAGATTCCCACAATTTGTCAGTAGACTGATTGGGTATTCACATTTCCCCTAGATAGATGCGAGGTAAATGTGAACGAGCGAGTGGGAGATGCTTTGTTATGGATCGGTGCCTTTGTCCAGGGTGTATTCCTTCCTCAAAGCCCAGATTTTCCAGGGTTGTCTCTTCTCTGACCTATGACTTCCTCAGAAAGGAGGGGATACTGTAGCTCACGGAGTCCACCATCATGATGTAGATTTTGGACAAGCTGTCTTTAACCTTAAGAAACAAGAGATGAAATAAACAGCAGCTCTTGATTTCCACTGGAGAAAGGAATGAATCTGTAGATGTCAACGAGCGTTTCTGGTGCCGTGGCAGCTCTTTAGCTGTGCCCTATAAATGTGCGGCTGCTAGGTTGTGAAAATTCTCTAGTTAACACTGTTAGGTCTAAGTATTTCCAGCTTTGAGCTCACGATGAATAAACAAGGAGTGGCAAACGGTTCTGTTCCTGCTCGAAGAGCCTGTGCTTTTCTCCATCACTGTGCATTTCTCCTCTCCCTACTAAATTAAATCTTTTCCAGGGGTGCAACGACGCAAAAACGTCACGTCGTGTTCTGTTTAGTACGCCATCTGATGTAGCTGCGTTTTTCGAGCAACATTCTCTTCATATTCGATTCTAAAATCGGAAACTCAACAAGGGAAATAGGAATTTGAGATCGAGGCTGTTTAAAGGCTCACTTAGCTTGTTTGTTTACTTTCATTTGCAATTTAATATGGCACTTAGGTATTTGCATTTGGTTCAAAACTATCGCAGTGGCACATGTTTAGCCGCTGCATAATCGCGACAGCCCCAAGACGCATGAAAAGTACACGTTAATTTGAATAGTTATTAGGACTCGGGACTAAAAACAAGCGATTTGATTCTCATTGAACATATTGTGATGCTACGATGCAGCATTTTCGTTACCATGTTAAAACCGCCGTTTTCGGTTTACACATCGGAAATCGGAAGAAAATCGAATTGTCTCAAGCTCAGCATCGTGAATCAAACCCTAAGCGTACAACTCCTAATCCTTACGTAACGTTTCATGGTCTCTCCCTTGGTCACTCACACCGTTATTATAAAACGCATCACAGTTTACTGCGTTATGTCTGAGCGCGTGGGATCGTGCCAGTCTGCAAGTTTAGCCCCATCTCGCAAAAAAAAACAATGGCACACTTGTCATTTCCTGCTACTTCAGACTTAATTACAGCCATTTCAGTCATTTAGTGGCCTGACCTATTTAAGAATGACTCCGCTTATGTGGCGAGCGCTGCGAGCTTTTTCTCACCTCTCTTTTAGCTGCGTGGGAAAGAAAAAAGGCAAATCAGCCCGAGAAGCGATGAGACCGCTGCGAAAAATCACCTTCACTGCAGGTCACCGCAATAACGCATCCATTATTCATGACATGGAGATGAAGCAGCAATGCATTTACAGCTTTTTAATTTAATGTGCGCGCTGGCGTAATTAACATGCAAAGCGTAGACGGGGTGAATTGCAGGTTCATCGTCTTCGAGCTGTCTTTACAATCCTGCAAATTAGATTTAAACAAGTGACACCAAGAGGAGCTAAGCTGTTGGTGGACATGCTAAATTTAAACAGCGTTATATAAGCGAAAGGTGAGCGGACATCCTTCAGGGCGAGCGGCGGGAGGAATCAGCCTGCCGGTGCAGCTTTCTGCGAATGTAGCAGTAATTGGCAGAAGCTGTGCAAACTCCCTAGACTTACAGATGTAGTTAATCTAAGCTTGTGCAGCCATATTACGCTATGGCCCGCCTTACTGCACAGCCAATTAGCATGTTCAGATGGTAATAAGTTGAACAGAACGTCTTCAAGTCAGATGTTTTGACACATTTTAGCTAGAAGAGAAAGCTGAGGCTATTAGTCTCGGTGTAATTGTCTGGACTACAATTTCAGGGCCATGCAAACAAGAACTAGTTCAAATAAACACCAGCTCGTTAGGGCTTCTGTAGCCTGCACTAAAGCATGCAGGGGTGGGGCCGTGCGACGTACTCTCCAATGTACAGGGAGAGTTCATTAAAGTCCACGTTTGTCCTTTTAAGTCTCGCAAGGACGATAAGAGACGAGTAAGGACAAGTCCGAACTTTAAGGGGGGAAAAAAATCTACAGTGTTCAGAACAAAAGGAACAAGGACGGAGAAGCAACATCAACCGCTGTAAATAGCATTCCAATACCATAGAGTAGCCAGATATTTGAGGGACACACACCAAGGATGCACCAGAGTAGGCACCAGAGCATTCGGTGTTGCCTGCATAAGCATGATGATCTGCAAGGGGTAATGTTTTATAAGGAGTGAGCTGATTAATATTTACCACAATGGAAGATTGGCAGTGGTGTGACATTGGCAATGGGGTTTGAGGCAAATGTTGTGAAGAATATAAGAAGGACTTTAGATAGATGTAGATAGGCTTTAATGTGTTGTAGTTAAAGGGTGAAATGAAAGCTGAAACATTAGACTCCTCTTGGCCGACTGACCTAACTGTAAATCTGAATTTTTTGCCTGAATCACTCTGGTCAGCAAAGAACAGGCTGCATTTTGCACAGGCCTCCCCGAAATTGGACAACAGAAGATCAGAACTTTGCCTGAGGCTTCATTTCTGCTATGACATTTGGATATGAAGGCCAGTTTGAAATCAGAGACCAATCCTTGCCTTTATCAACAGTTCTGGTCCAAGACCATTGGTGTAACGGTGTGGGAATATTTTCTCGCACAACTCGGCACCTTAATACCAGTTGAACATTATGCAAACCTCACAGCCTAGCTGAGTATAGACGCTGACCGTGGCTCTCCATCTATAACCACAGCGCATTATCTTCTGATGGCTACTTGAAGGAGGATAGCGCATTATGACACAAAGCTTAAATGAACTCATACTGGTTTCTTAAGGCACTGGATCGGAGTCCAATAGTGCAGCTTTGGGACTTGCTGTAAAGCGACAAATCTCCGTCAACTTTTTGGAGGAATGTTTCCAGCACCGTGCTGAATCGAAATCACGTTTAACTGGTACTAGCATGCGTCCTTAATGTTGTTTTAAAACTGTACGTCACAATCTGGCATATCTTAGGCAGTAGGCAAACGGACGGGACTTCGTGTGGAGATCAGTTTGAAATGTACCTTCTACCTGAACATGCAGGCTAACTGGTCATCAATTTTTTTGGTTCTTTAATGCATATGAGAGTCACCATACTTACACTTCAAGTGGTCCAACTGTGCATACAGGTACCTAATGTTTTAAAACGGCCCAATAATTGATGGGAATCTAATCAATTTGAAATGTTCCCGGGCAAAAGATATAGGATATAATAGTCTCTCACATACTGATGAGGAAATTGGTACAGTGTACAGTACACCTAGGGAGTCACATGACAGCAGGGATAAGGGATAATCATTTCGGATTTCACTTTCATTATGTTATGCAATAAATTACATTATTGTGAAATCGACTTCATGTTAATGTTTTTCCCAACTGTAGTTTAAAACAGTACTTTATTCATGTTTTGTAGAATTTGGAATGCTGCCGCACATACAGGGGAAATCACGTGCCTGGGAAATTTGAGGAAAAAACATGGCCATGCCATTATCGTTTTGTTTTTCATTCTCAATGCATTACATATGATATTATTATTTTTTTAAAAATAAGCTTTATGTACTAGATTTGGGATGCTGCCACACATGTAGGCAGTCAATACATTATTTACAATTACAGAAATTTACATTTCATTTACTTTTCCAGCATTTAGCAGACGCCCTTATCCAGAGTGACTTACAATTAATACAGTCTTACAATCAGAGTAATTATGGGTTAAGGGTCTTGCTCAAGGACCCAGCTGTGGCAACTTGGCCGAGGTGGGATTTGAACCCTCGGCCTTCTGGTCCAGAGTCCAGTACCTTAACCGCAGAAATAATAAATAATGAAAAATAACTAAGGTTTTCAGTTTACTACGAATTCTTTAATCATGTTCAAGAGTACGATTTACTCTTAATACTCTCCTGTGTTCGACATGGCTCCCAGCTGGGAGTGATGAGCCCTGGGAGATGCCGTGAGGAAAAGTCGTGGTTGTGTATGACATTAAATGTGTAAGGAACGCTTCGCTACGATATATAAACATTATATATCAAAACTCGTAGATCTATGATTAATTCAGCTTCCTATGGATTTCTCAGAACCATCAGACCCATTGGGAAATCAGGAACTATCTGTAGTTAATCTTAATCTGGTTCTTTCTTTCTGCAGCAACAGGAGCAGGATCCAACTAACCTGTACATCTCCAACCTGCCACTGTCCATGGATGAGCAGGAGCTGGAGAGCATGCTGAAGCCCTTCAGTCAGGTCATCTCTACACGCATTCTCCGTGATGCCAACGGTGCCAGTAGAGGCGTCGGCTTCGCCAGGTACATCCAGCCCACAAGCTTTTCTGAAATAAGGACACACTGTGTTATACTCTTCCGTGTCCGTGGCGTATCAGTATGTAACCTGTTTAACATGGACCACAGGATGGAATCAACAGAAAAATGTGAGGCTGTAATTCAGCACTTCAACGGCAAATACATCAAGACTCCACCTGGAGTGGCAGGTGCGTGACAAGTTCATTTACCCTGCATTTCAAACCTCTGTCTTGTTCTGGATAATAAGACACTGTTGATGATATTTTTCTCAGTGCCTACAGAACCTCTGCTGTGCAAGTTTGCGGACGGTGGGCAAAGGAAACGTCAGAGTCAGGGGAAATATCTTCAAAACGGGAGGCCGTGGACGAGAGATGGGGAGACGGTGAGCTTTTAGTAATGCAGTTTCTTAGAGAATCAGTGAATTTTAGTGGTTCGTAAACCACTCGTTGATTCGAAAGCAAGCAGCTTAGCTACCCCTCAAATGGATGAGACATTTGCTAAATAAAGAAGTGTAAACTTGCTGCTACAGCTGCACTTTCTTTTCACAAGAAAACTCCGTCCGAACGGAACGCTACCATCGACACAGCACCTGAATTCTAAACTCTTCTACAAATCATTCCCTCCAAGAAATTCATACCGCTGTGGTTCTTCAGCTACAGGCACACATTAACAATCACATACCAGAATATAAACACAGACAATGGACTATAAGCATAAATAAACACACCTCGCTGGCTGCACACAACCCAGAGGGAATAAGAACAGGCAAAGCATCGGCATTTTTAAACACTTCAAGCCTTTAAGTAGGTAAACCTAGCGCTCCACTACTTTTCACAGCGGTCACATGACTGGCACCTGGCACTTCTTGGTACATATAGGTCAAACCCGCATGGCGCTTGTAGCGTTAAGCAGTCTCAGCACGTGTCCATGTCCTAACATAGTTCCTACTTGTGCACATACTGAATGCAAAGTATTGACTTTGACAATATTCATTACATGAAATGACATTAAGAATATGTAAACAACACATTGTATATGGCAGTAAAGATAAACGTGCTAAAGCTTTTTTTAATTTTAAAAAGACAGATTTTCATTTCGTAGTACATATAATTTGTTGTAATTGTTGAGACCTCAGTTGCTAAACTGAATGGACCTTGATCAGCTGGTCGTTAAATTGAGCTTAGCTGTCATTTTGTGTTATGATTAGGGACATTAGGGACTGAAATTCCTTTTACTTTCTTCTAATAGTGATACCTATCCCAGAGGAAACAGGGTGCAGATGTGTTATATTATTCTTATTAGAATGTTTACTCAAGGAATTTGCAAACTGTTCACTCACTGCTGACTTTACTTATTTACCTTATCGCAGGGTGGAGTGATGCTAACCTATGACCCCACCCCTGCCCTACAGAACGGGTGAGCTTGTTGCCGAATTAATTTACCAGACCCTTCTTATGACCGACTCACTTATTTACTAGAACCACTGGAGCTGTGTAGTTTGAGAATGCTGTGTGTGTCTCCCCCTGCAGGTTCTACTCTTCTCCCTACTGCATCGCTCCTAACAGAATGATCACACAAACCTCTGTCTCGCCGTACATGCATTCCCCTGTATCCACATACCAGGTCCAAACTCTCTTAATGCCACGTCCTGTTCTATTAAACGTGTCATGTTCTTAGCACATCAGTTTGCAGGTGTGCACCAGTGTAAAGGAGGTGAATTAAATGGCTAAATGCACACCACAGTAAAAATGGTAACCAAGAAATAGAGCTCATTTAAACTATGCAACACCCAACAGTCAAGCTACTGGACATGAAGGTTGGGGCATCTTGGGTTTTATCTGGTTCTCCACAACGGGTGGAGATTAACCTGCAACAGTCTGTGCAAGAAGTGTAAGGCAAAGCTACTGGCCCTTTTAGACCGGTCCCAATCCAGGGTCATGGCACCAAAATGTGCTCTCTTGTTGCTCATCTGTGCCTCAGCACATTATGTCAGTTTATAAGCCCGGAATTTGATCGCCGCTTTTTTCAAACAGAAACAATCCGACTTTGAACATTGGTAAAACCTGTACGATTGTCGTAAATTGGCTTTTGATTGGAGACTCATCTTGATACAGCAGAGAAAATTTTAAGTGTAAAACAGTCTGCTGTTGAAGATTTTTGTCCCAAGTCCTCTATGAATAGCCCTCAGGGCAGTGTTGGGCTATTTTCGTACATTAGGACTGGTCCTCCTTAAAAATGGCCATTTTGCCATTATGTTTCGATAACACAATTCTGCCCTACACAAAATAAAAGGTTTTTGTAGATCTCCACAGCGTCTAGGTCCGTGAACACTGAACTTCTGATCAGTCAGAAGATTTCTTTTGTTTTCAACATATTTAGCAGAAATAATTATATTCAGCTACAGTTACCATTCTATTACGGATCTAATTTAATTAACATAATTCCACATGGTTGAAGTTTCAGGCCTCTGCTGACTCTCACTAACTCTTTCAGGAAGTTAAGACTGCTGGGTTCTTGAACAAGGGCCAACAATGCCTTGGGGTGTACCCTTGTAGTACTGTATCACAGCATGTTTCCCATTAAAATCCCAGTGTTAAATAGTCCATTTTATCCTGGATTGCCGAGCATAAATTTAGTACAGACACATTTCCCATAATGCACCAAGGTAATGATAGCCCATAGCTCTATGTTTTGGCCACATATAACCATATAACCTAACAACATTTTAACGCAAAAGCAAAAATGTAACTAGAAAAGGCACATCAGTTATGTTAGCACAAACAATAATTAACAAAATTATTTACTGACATTTTATATGTGTATATATATATATATATATATATTTTTTTTTCATCCACAGCTGAGTAACGCACATTTTAGGGTTAAATCACAAAAATGGCAAGATGTACATTCCATAGATTGATCTCGTCACACTAGTGATTCATTATGCCATCTAACGCAACTTAATTTTTTTGAACAACAGAGGGCGCTCCCAATCAGATGTCATGTCTGTCATTTATAATTTTAATACGAGAACAGTACACATCATTTTGAAGGGTTACTCCAGAAATAAATGAACTTTTCACTTGGTTATTAAAGATATGATGAAAATACAATAGAGCATATTACTTACAATTTAAAATCTTTGTTTCTAGTCATTTCTTTTAATTGCAGGGGGCTAACGTTTGATGAAATAAAAAGGAATGCCTTACTGAAAATCAATAATTGTGAGAAAATTGATTCAAATCTTAGTGTGTGTCATTAACCCCTCTAATCGTTCCTGTTTGAGCCACCACTCAATTATCTGTTCTGAGGTGGTCCCACACAGTCCCATTGCACTGTCAGTGGTGACCAAGACCAATGGTGGTTTAGCAAGTGGTGAACATAGCACCACAGACCAGAATTTTGAGATCCTCAAGTCTCCGAAACTGTTGGGCGTTTGAGCAGGACTCTTAACCATCAGTACCGTGAACTGTAGAATGTAAAGTTGGTCCAAAGTGTGCGCTAATGAATGAATAATGAGGCCTGCCAAGCTGCCATTGTTGGGCTCTTGAGCCAGGACCTTATGCATTTCCTACAAATATTCAGTTAAGTCAAGTCACTCTGATTAACTGATTAATGACTAGTTATTGCTTTAATAGTGATGAATATTGATTATACACTGCTGCTGTTTGAATGAAGACTGTGTTAAAAATTGGTTATGCCTTTTCCAATACTGCAGGTACACAATCCGTCCTGGATGCACCATCATTCGTACCTCATGCAACCCACGGTAGGTCCTGCTGGCAAAGCCACACCTGTGTCAGCGTAGAGCTCTTGGTTGGTTCGGTTCCACTTCAATGTGGTCTGTCCACAGGGAGCAGTCTTAACGCCAACCATGGATCACTCTCTGTCCATCCAGCCCACCGCCATGATGGGACCCCTTACCCAGCAGCTCAACCATCTCTCACTGGGTAGCACCGGCACAGTGAGTCCAAAACACGACCGTGTCGAAAGAGAGCAGAATGAGATGCGTTTGTAGTGCAAACCTGGTGTATCTGTGATTTCAGTACTTACCTGCAAACACAGCTATGCAAGGGACATACATACCCCAGTACACCCAAGTGCCTCCTGCCGGCGTCTCCGTCGAGGTAAGGCAAGAAAAATCAGGATTAAAATCACAGATTGCTTACTGAACGGACCTTGCAGATTTTTTTTTTTCCCCCGAAACCGCAGGAAAACGGCATCCAGCAGGCGCAGGTCACCATCGAGGCGAGTACAGAGCATCCAGCGTACTACCAGCACGGCAAGTGAACAGGAGGTGAGAATTACTGCTCTCTTCCAGCATGAGCATACAAGAAGTTGTCTGTTATGATCCTACGGTTTATGGACAACTCAAAAGGGACAACAAGAGTGTAGAGCTCCTATATAGGAAAGATAGAAAATTTTATGAAATTCCAAATTTATGCTGCCCATGCTGTTGATCACTTGAGCAAGGTCTTTAGCCCTCAACTGTAAGTATCGTTTCTGCTAAATACTGTATCAGTGAATCAACAACAGCCCAGTAATGAGCACAAAGCTGCGTGACATGCAGAAAACATCCTTTATATCTATGAGATCATAAAGTTGCGATATGTCTGGTATGGACGGAGCAAATTTTTAAAAAGGTTAATAACTTGCACTTACCTTCTGGTCCAAAGTCCAGTACCAGTAACACTAGGCCACCCCAGTCCCCAAATGTATCCAACTATGACAATATTTGCTTCATTCAGTCCCATTAAGTTTAATACAAAATAATAATCTATTTTTTAAAATAAATGTTACTTATTTAAAAGACTACATCAGATCTGCAGTAAAGTTCCTTCCCTGGATTCTTCTGTTGTGTGTTGTCACAACACCTGTTTTTGTCTCTTAGCTCTTCGGTGCAGGAATCAGCAGAGCTTTCCAGCGTCTCCTCTTCTGCTGCTGTGCACATCAATTGAGTAGGCACTGGCAAAGACAACGAAAGCATCCTGTCTCTTAGTCAGTAAAAGGAAATAAGACATTTACTTTACTGGAGACTCCATCAGGAGTGCAAAGACCAAGCAATGGAAACCTTATTTGGCAGCATTAAAATTACCAACATGAAGGAAGCTATGCACTTGGGCAAGGAAAGCTAACACAGACACACACACAGACACACACACAGACACACACACAGACACACACACAGACACACACACAATCCATCTCTCTCACAGAATTTATTTTCTGCACGCAGATCATGGCTTTATTTTGTACAGAATGAAACGGTTTCAACACTACCATCGTTGTTTTTTCCACTCTTAAGTATTTGAGTACTTTTTACATGTTTTAGATTTAGATGTTTTTTGTACATAAAAAGCAGTTTTTAAAATTTTATGTTGCTTTTTTTTTTATGAACATCAAAGAAAACAGTCGAACCAAGACCAAGAATGACTCTGAAGCAGTAAAAATGCGTTATGTTGTGAACATCCACGTCACCCAGCAGTATGACATGACTCATAGTTGCTATTTTTGATTAAGGTCAGAGTTCAATAATAGCTGATTGAGATGGTAGATATGCTGTTCTGCCTCTGTCCCTAAAATGCTGCTTTATCTCAGAACTGAGCTCGTACTCTTTTGAGATGTGTTCTTTCTTATTTAAAGTGAAACGTCTTTTTCAGAAAATGGACAGAAAAAAAAAACCTTTCCTAAAACAATTAAATGACATCACACCATGGTCTTCTGCGTAATTCTCTGGTGGCTCTAATTCATTCCGTGTGACACGGTGACGATGTGATATACATTACTAGCAAAAATTAGAGGACAGTTTGTTAGTCCCCTTTGCTTTGTGGTCATGCCTAATGATCATGGTATACATGGCTGAGACACAGCAGTGCTGCTGGAGTTTGTTTTTTTTTTGATACACTATAGTGGGTACTTCACCCACTTCAAAATTTTATACATCATCATCTATTATCTAAGCCCAATCCCAAACCGAGCAAGCCAAGGGCGACAGTGGAAGAGGAAAACTCCCGAAATATCATAAGGAAGAAATCAGTTTGCGTTAGTCATCCTCCAATCATTCATCAGTACTAATAGGATGCTGCTTACAGGATGCTTGTGGCTCTTCATTCATGGTAGGTAGAATATTTTCAACCCAGCAGTAGCATTGAGTTAGTTTAAAAATCTTGCGTGCAACCCCCAATCAGGCGAATTGTCGACAAATTGGTAACTGGGTTTTGTAAAGTTGTGCTTGAAAAAGTGGAATAGATCTCAAGGGTAAAAAACAAAGGCCTGGACAAAGCTATAGAACGTGCTAAAGTCCGTGAGGCGCGTGGGCACCGTAACAGAAAAACATAAATACGCAAAACTTTTAGACGTCTGTCGACCTACCGCAGGTCTTTGGAACGTGGGAGTAAAAAACCTGGAGGAAAACCATGTAAACACAGGGAGAACATGCAAACTACAACTTTACAAAGAACACAAAAATAATTTTGCAGGCACATGCTGTTTAAAGGTACCCGAACATCACCATATAGTCACAGTAGTTTAGATACTGGAGTGGATTTTTTTTAAAAGAATATCAAAGTACCAGAAGAAAACATTTATTACAGTATTGTACTGTACAACACAGCTATGCTTACCTTTGTTTTCTTATCACATTTGACACGCTTATCAAATAGGAAAGGAGAATTACTGTTTTCTGCCTTTAAACCTGCAGTTCGCTCGTTCGTACTAAATTTGTGCAGTTCGGACAAGAATTAGATGTGTATAAAAACAGATAACATTTCCAATTATAATTCTTAGGAGCTCAGACTTAATAAATGAATGTTGATCAAAAGCAAAAACTGAAGCACGGTGGTGGGAGAATCACCATTTGCAATGTTCCTTTTTCTGTATGACTGAAAGTTGGTCTGACCTGTAAGCAATCATAAAATTCAATTTCTCAGTATTGTGCAAGCCAGATCAGCAGCTACAGCAATGGCAAACCGACCGGCCATGGCAAGAAACTGATCTGCCTAACGTCATGCCCAACAAGCTCCAGGAAAGACCTCGAGCTACACTGCTCCCAAAACGTGGGGGATATTTCATTATGGGATATTTCATTTTCAAATATCCCTCACTTTTTGTGAGCGATATTGCAATTAGTCACGTTCCTCAAAATCACTCCTGAAGCATTTTTGCAGTGGGGCAGAGTGCATTAAAGTTCCCACTGCCATCAGATAATGTCATGGATGGATGAGCATCGTATAGGTAGCTGGTAAAGTAGATATAACATCTACGGAAATGCCCAAGATTTCCTAGTAGAACATTACCTAAAGCATCGGTCTGTCATGGGTACTCACTCATGAGCGGGTTTGAAATGTTACGGCTGAAGCAGTGTTAAGGGTGGACTCAAGTGAGAATGACGTGTTAAGTAAAGGGAATAAAGTTTCCAAATCGCAAGTGTAAGTTTGCCGGATGAAGGTCAGAGCAGACTGAGCAACACGGGTGGAAATTCAAGTAATTCCAGAGAACTGGAAAACACTTGTTAAGCCTTCTACAGTACAATGCAAATACAATGAGGATTACAAGCTTTTGAAATACTTTTGTTAACTGCAGCAAAGAATCCTCCAATAGTGATGATGTAAGGTGCACCCATGATTAAAGGTCACGAATTAACATCATGCAAACTGCAAGCTGAAATCAATACATAAAAATACTTAAAAAAAAAAAAAACACTTACCTAGTACACTGCTAAAAGTATGTAGGCTCTTGTCAGTGAACATCAGTGTCTCCCTAAGCCTCCCTAACACTCACTGCTGTATGAGGTCAGTCATGTTCTGCAGAATCTGGTTGAAAGCCTTCCAACAGAAAGGTTTTACACTGTAGCTGCAAGCGAAGACTAATTCCATATTACTGACAATCATTTTGAGACATTCAAGTACACATAGATGTTTGTAATAATTGAATATGCTTGGCCCTGTAATGCATCTTTAAACTCCAAACAGTATCATCGTTGCTGGATAAAGCAATGCATGTTGTAACGATGACTATGGCGAACATTCACTGTGGCACTGCTTTGACAACTTTATGCAATATCATAGAATGCATTTGTACTTATTGGCCAAGATCTCATACTGTAGCTTGGAGACAATCCAACTTTCAAATCGAAGCCTCTCATTGGTGTTGGTACTCTGTAACGGCCAGTTCCTCTGTCCTTTCAGAACCACCCTTTCACAATTTGAAATAAGGAAAATCCATTCTTAACCAGATCACGAATTACATTCAGTTGCCCCAATCTTACTGCCGCATAAGGTTGCCAAACCTAGGCAATCTGAATTAAGCACAGATGACAAGACTCCTTGCTGGAGGCTTGTGGAGTCATGGCCAAAGGTTTTGAGAATGGCACAATTTTCTTTCTGCAAAAAGGAAAAAAGAGGTTTCTGCATCAAGTATGTGGCGATATATAGTGGCAATTTGTATTAACTTTAGACACGTGCATTCTACTTTTGCACTCACTGCATTTCAGCCCTGTGAAATGGCCTGCTAACGTTGCAGTGCCAAAGACAAGACAGTTGATATCATTCTGTCATGCGGAGTAGAAAAGCAGACTTTTTGCTATAAAAGGGTAAAGGTGCATTTAAGATTTCTTCGGTTATCCGTGGTTACCGCCAAGGAAACACATGCGGTTATCGTGGCATTACATCAAAAGGGTTTCACAGGGAAGAAGTTTGTAAGATCATGCTTCTAAGATCAAACATTAATCAAATCATCAAGAACTTCAAGGACAGTGGTTCAATTGCAGTGAAGAAGGCTTTAGAACCATGTCACACGGCAAAAATGATAACCAGGTGGCTTGGTGAACAAAACATTGCAATTCTGGGACCACTTAGTGCGTGTCAACAAACAAAAACCCAGAAACTGTGATCAACTCCCAGCACTGATTAGCCAAGAATGGGTTGCCATCATTCAAGATTTTGCCCAAAAGCTGATATCCAACATGCAGGGCAAAATACAGAAAGGAGGGTCAACACTGCAAATAATATGTTCTTGCTTAAACTAGATGATGAAAGTTCATCTATAGAAAATGAAAGTTCATCTATTGAAAGCTAATAAGTTTACTTTATCATACCACATAAGCGTCCGACAAAAGGTTCTTTAAAAAAAAAAAAAAAAAAAAACACCACCTGTGAAAACCAAAATGTGTCATTCTCAAAATGTTTGGCCACAACTGTACAATGGGCGGTACGCTCTGAAACAAGGTCAATCTGGACTTACTTTTCCTCTTGCCCCAGGGTTCAGTCTTTAGTCTTCCAAGCAAAATGGAGCCTTTTTAAAAAAAAATTATATTCGCTTTTAATCACATTGTGCAGGTAGAAATGCATTACTTTCACTATTAAGCTTCACTGTGAGTCCGGCTTTTTTATGACCAAGCATTTAAGCAAACTCTAATCACGGTCATTCAAGACCAAGAATTTAATACCATATTTCTTCTGTGAAGGTTGAGGGTTCAGTGTTATGGTTCCAGGTTTTAATCATGTGTTGGACTGTTCTTAGCCCAACACCCACCCAATAATTTCAGCAATCTCCTTAACTGCTCACTTGATTTTGACCCTTCTGAAACACAGCAACATCTTTCCCATGACCACGGGGCACATCTTTATAAATGGATGTTTAAGCTATGAGAAGCTACTCATTGCATCAGTTTGGATTTAAAGCTGAAACATATTAATCATGCCAATAATTATCAAATCAAAGGCTCCATGTTTATATGAATCCAAATAGTGACTGTTTTTATACTCCCTTGCACTTTGTTCTGGGAAAAGACTAGAATAGGGAACATTGCATGTGAGACTCTGGCAGAAAAAGACATTTTTTTTTTTAAAGAGAGCCTAGAACAAAAGTTTTTCATCACAACGGAACGGCAAAACAGGATATGGAGAAAAAAAAAAAAAAGCACTGAACATTTAGGAGACATGCTGGATACAGACACCACTCCTCCCAATGAACAGGTAATAAAGAGAAAGGGCGAGGATTAGTCAAAATGACCGAGGATTAAATGCTCTGAAATGATTCCAAAGAGGTCATTGGGTTTCTGAGCATTTGATGAAAGGAAAAACGAGTTACAGGTGTTCTCAATACTCAAGGAAAAGTAGCTCATCGCCCCTGCTCAGGAGTGCCAGAGAACAAAGTGTCCAGCTGAGGACCTGGTACTACTACAATATTTGAATGTGCAAAGCCCAGTGTCATTTTGTATAAGCGAATCCTTACTTCGTTTCCTTGACGTTCGATCCGCCATCCACTTAAAATGTATGAAAAAAAATGTAACTACAGCAAGGAACTCTCTGAACAAACCCTCTTTCTGCCATCCAGGTTGGGTGGTTCTTCGCCTGCTAACACCACCCTCACGCGGCTTTTTTTTTTTTTTTAAACCCCTAAATATATAAAAAACAAACATCATGGCCTGATCAACCACCGAACAACTAAGTGCACAAGAGGTGAGAAGAACAGTATTTTATCCATTATTTTCTGAACCCTTATTCTGTACAGCAGGAAAGTGGTTCAGAGGCATTGCATTGGAATTCAGGTAACGAGTTTTAGCTTTTGCAGATTTCCCTGTTGAAATAAGCAAGCAGAACACAGCGAATCTGAATTCTGTACATAGACAGCCTTAGGGTTTTATTTCTGGGAAGACCAGATCTACATAGAAAACAATAATAAAAAGGTACAAAAATGTATTAAATATGACTTCAATTATTCTGTGTAGACATGGTTATGTACAACATTTGCAAATAGCTTGGAGACAAATCTAGAAATTTCCGAACATAGTACACAGAGATGCGATCCTCTGTCGTTCATATAAAACAGGACGCTCCTATAATGCTGGTTCTACACACAAACTGATTTATGATCCTGTTTGGTTGACCATACTGTAATACACTTATTTAAACAAGTCAGGGCCTAACCGTTATGGCAGGAACAGGAACCAATTTCAGACAGGTACACCCACACTCATTCCCTTACACTCAGGCAATTTAGAGACATCAAGTGACCTAATGTGGGTAAAAACCTGAATACCTGGAGAGGACCCACACGGAGACCATGCAAACTTTACAACAGGTCAAACAGGTCGTCTCTGGGGCTGCAAGGTTAGAGTGTTAACCCCTGTGCCACCCTCAGCACGATCTTGAGATTTAAAAAAAAAAAAATCCTTATTAAAAGACAGTAACACTGAAGTCATAACTGCTGTAAAAGAATATCAATCCTTTTAGAAAAAAAGGGATGCAACTCAGGATACTTTGTAATAAAAGTTTTACGGATCACTGGTAAAATACAAACTTGACATCAAAAATAGTGTCATCTTCAATAATACTCGTTTTTCGGTTTACAGTCTGAGATTGTCAGATTTTGCTGGCATACTGCTAACCTGGTCCAGAATCAACCATAACAATTATGACTTCAGGGTCCAATAGAGCAAACACTGCTAAAACAAAGCTAACGTCGCATATTTCTACAGGTTTTGGGGTGCACAAATGCACTCCGGGGACATGGTGCGTAACGAAAATGTAACAAAGTGACATTTGAAGCAAATGGCAAAAGCTTTTTCAACGTCAAATTAGTAGAACAGAACTAATGGCGGTTTACAGGGTACCTGTGTAGATAAGACCTCGTTGCACCAAGCTATCAAACCAGCAGGCTGAACATCAGCTGAATGTATTAAAGGCATTGCGTCCCTTATGTGTCTCTTACAGGTTTCTAACTACAGTCTGAGGTATCAAGCTTGTTAGCTTCTACTAAGTTCACTGAGAGATGAGATGGCATTCGGAGGATTCTGCTGCAGCACACAGCATGCCTCAGCACGCACCATCAGAGAAGTTTCCGGTTCAATATTTCCCACACCATTCGTCTCCTGAAATATGGCATGTGTTTCTGGGTGGTAACGAGAAAACAAAGAACACGGGAGAGGCATCGTTAGGACAAGTTAAGTCGTTCATGGGGGTGAGTTTAAGTTAGACCAAGAAAGAGCCGTTCAGCTTGACAATAAATCACGCGGGTTTAAAACCGTACTTTACCTGTGTAAATGTGATTGGCTTGTCTTTGGTGATGTATTCAGCGTACTTGCAGGTGAACATCCCGCAATCACTGCCGTTCATTTGCTGTGGGATTTCCTGCAAACCACATTTTGAAGAGCTTATCACAAAAGTCATGCTTACTTAATAATTATCCTATTGCCGTCTGCAAATATTCATCCATACGTGCTGCCAGTGTGTGGTTTATACTGCCTTTTGATATGTAACCACACGTGAGCCAACAGATTTGCACTAGGCTAAAGGACTATGCATTTAGGCATTTAGCGGACACTCTTATTCAGAGTGACAGGCAAGTGAGTCTTACCTACTAAGCTTACTAGGACTGTAACGGTTAGTGTAATGCACTAGACTTAAGGTACTGGACTGTGGACCAAAAGGTCTAGGGTTGAACTCCCACCTCTGCCAAGCTATATCTGTTGGGTCATTGCACCAAAATGAAAATGTGAGGTCTAAATAAAACATTTGAACAGATAGAACCTGATTCACGATTCAGTAAACTGCAATTCAGGTTCACGGTAGGCCTTTCTCGGTAAGATTTGTCATGTTTATGGCGTTCCAATTTATTTGTACATCTACAGTGCAGTATTAGCGAACAGACGACTCCATGGATCCTAAAATGGTTCGTTATAAGAGCCAGCCAAAAGGACATCCATAACACAGGCTGCAGTTAGCGTAGTAGATATGCTAGATAAACTAGTTCAGAGTTCGCCAATAGAGTAAGTGTTTTGCTTTTCACGTTGTTGAAATCCCATGGAATTTGGGGAGTAATGGATTCAGCTTCTTGTAAAATGAGCTTTTTGTTAATGATTATGACCAACTGTAGGTTAATATAAGTGTTTGAAACAATAACTTACTCATCATTACTCGTCATAGGATCTGCTCTGATACAGTATACCGCTCTAGCAAACACTCTGAACTCATGACACATTCAACTTATGATGCATTATGATGGGTCAGTACTCGTCATTTCCGGATTCTCGACAAGCCTTCCCAAACGAAATATCGACAAGGACTGAGGAACCAATATATTTACATTCTTTTAAATGAAACCTTTACCTTTGAATATTTTTAAATCAAAAATTTGAATCAACAAGACTTTGGCGCTCACATTGCGTCTTTTGCTCTGAAGGTTCCAGTCTGATGTATCAAGCACTTTGCCCTTCTTATCTTCATTTTCTTGCTTCAAATATTTTCTGTTGAAGAGAGACAAACCAGTTACATTAACACTTTAAAACATCTAACAAATGTTTTCAGCTCCTCGGTTCTCATGATCTTGCTCTTGGCCGATGCTTACAACAACATCCGGCACGCCTCATCGTTACTTCCCCCCATGGAATCAAAATAAGTGATGCTCTTCTTGCGAAGGTCCACCACCTGATGAACAAATGGAAAGAGACAGAATGCAAAACGTTATTCTCTTGTTTTTCAAGTGCCATTTAGCAGCCATATATCTAAAGTCTGTGTGCGCCGTCATATGCTCTAATGAAACACTTACAGAGAGACACCAGTGCACCCCGAGGTGAACGGGCACCAGGATAATGTCCACAGAGAAGATGTCCACTTTCTTGGTCCAGCGGCGCACCGCTGAGTAGCCCGAACTTCGCAGTTTGGGGTAGAAAAAGGTGTTGAAAGTATAAACGGACGGCAGGTGGGGCGCCTTGCTCCGTTCCACCAGTAAGTTCATGTAGAAGTTTATCACCTGCAGAGAATGAAGGTCTGTTTAAACTGTTAAACTCCAGCCTCAAGTCATTTGCGTTAAACCTTTAAGGACTAAAGGAAATATATTCGTCCCATACTTTTAAAAGGACACCGAATGGGATTAAAACAACCTACAGTCCTGAGAGGGTTAAGAAAGAAACACGAGGAATTTTTCCCCTGCAACGGAAAGCAGAGGAAACAAAGGAAACAAAACTGATGCAAAATACTGAGTGTCTGAAAAAACTCAAGTGAAGGCAAGCAGGAAGAGGAGGAATGATGATTTGCATAACCAAACATTACATGCAGGTGGGAGGTTTTATGAAGACGTCACAATTAAATCTTGAAGAGAAGAGAATTGAGGACAGAGGAGTCGTCATAATTTAAAACAGATAGTTGCTCATTTCATTTTTAACAAATCATTTCAATCAAACACTCCGAGAGCAGTGGTAGTAAGTAGTTGGAAAATAGACCTGAATGAAAAACATTTTGAAGGAATATCTGACTTTCATTAAATCAAAATAGAGCAGAGACCCCATAAAATATAATTAAAAAAAAAAACAAAATGTGCACATGTTGGTGATTAATGCTCAGTCACAACCATAACACATGTAGGCTTTAGACTCTTCAAATAACGAGTCTATCCATAGCGCTATTCACTCATCCAACCAGAGACCCAGAGAGCTGTAACGAGTACAGAACAGCTACATATGACAAGCTGAGGATTTTAACTGGGAAGCAAAATGCAAATTAGATCGGGGCCTTTTTACTTTCTCAATGCATGACCAATGAGCTGGTCTAAGTTTGATTCGTTCGTGAGAGCGTGGAGAGGTCTGAGCTCATCTGACACATTCACATACGCATAAGATACAAGCATCAAGACTTCTCCACAGTAGCACCCAGGAGGGGGAATTAACTTCCACCAAATGTCCAAATGACTAAATGTCTTCCTGTCTTCGAACTATAAGAACTTGTGGCAATTTTCTTGGCCAAGTCCTACTGCCGTCTTGGATCGGCCAATTACGATTTTCTGATCGGTTATGGTTATCGATGCTTCTCTACTTTAAACAGTGATTAAATCACCTCCTCACTCAGCACTTAAGCAAAGTGTAAAAATGTACATGCATAATTAAGAAAAAAATATGTTTATGGTAACTGTGGATTTAACTACATCTAATCCTAACAGGATTTCAGCTGGATTGCATTCTTGGGCTTCTTTGTACCAATATGAGATAATGTCGAGTAAAAATAAAAAGCCCGTCTTTAATCTTTGTTGACAAGATTATTAATAATGTGTAATGTAATAATACACCGTGTTGAATTGGTTTTATTTGTTCATTTAACGTTGCATCATCATCATCAATGATGAGGGTTGTGCTTGTATAATACTAGGCAGACAGATGTCCAATTTAGAGCAACCAATTAACCTAACATGTCTGAAACATAGGAGAAAACATGGGGATGACATGCAAACTCCACACAGGCCACGATCAAATCTGGGATACACTCAATTTAAAAAGTGTAGCAGCTCTGCTGCGCCTGATGCACTCATACGTCACGTCAATCATGTTGAGAATGGATCACAACCTACCAAACATACTGATAGTTTCCATGGGCTGAAGAACATGCATATATAACAAATTGTCTACAATCAGCAACTGTATATATAATAAACCGTTATTATAATAAGACTGGCATAATAAAATGCCAATTCAACGCAGGTAGGTGCCATTAATAATGTGCATTTCATTGTAGTTATGACGTTTGCCTCAGTTTTCAGGTTCTACCCAAATGGCTATTAACAGGGGACGGACAAACAGATTCTAAAAATGTTAAAATGGGCATGTTCGTGTGTGATTAAAAATGGACTTTCTGTTGGCCTATTATTAGCAGTTATACGTGCAACCCATGACATCAGTCACTATCAATGCACTGAGCTCTGTCTGGGCTGTGACTTTAAAACTTACAAAAATGTACCACCAAACATGGTGGGGTTTGAGCCATATTCTGAATAGTGCCTTTGATGTTCCTAATGCATTTCTAAGCTGAGCTGAGTGTGGAGTAGACTATACCCTGTAGCATCATTATAGAGCCTACAGGGAAAGCTTTGAAGATCTGAGGATCACACACTGACCTCATCATTAAGCCAGTTAAGGTGGCTGAGGGTCTGCAGATCCTTCCTTGTGATGGTGAGACGGAATCCCTCGCTGAGTACTTCATCTTGGCTGCCTCCCCGGAGCGCTCTGCTCACCTCGTCTTCCATGGCCTGTGCACACACGCCAGTTATGAGTTAGAAATGATAGCCTGTGAGCTTAAAAGCGGCAACTTGGAGTAGAATTCGTATGAACAGTATACAAGCTAAAGTCAATATTTCTGAGACACATCTGGTAACTGCATTTTGACCAATCACACATTTGTTGTTAGTAGAAGTATAAAACCATTTGGTTATACAGATACGCGTCGTGATGCAGGACGTTCACTTGACATTATCATAGTAACAGTCCTTTCAGGCTACTGCAGTGTAAATAATACTGTTATAGTCACAAAAGAAACAATACATAAACGTGTTAGAGATACCTCTGAAATCACAAGGGAAACGCTGCCATCTACACAGCATCCCGAAACGACTTTTTTTTTTTTACAGAAAGTCAGATGCATAGAGATGGTAACGAGAAAGCTGTAGCGCTTAAGAGGATGGTATCATGGACCCGATACTTTTGTTTTCCAGAAGCCAAAAAAGGCATTTGTAGACAGTATTATGTAGAATACAGAAGATGGAACAGAGTGAATATGAACCTGGTTATGCAGTTATGAGTTAGAGAAAAATTAGTACTACACACAATAGGGCAGGTATGTACACTTATAAATGCACATTTATGAATGCCTTTAAAAGCTTGTTACAAACAAGTAACGGAACATTAAATCACACAAACATGAGTAACTTGTACAAAAAGTATCCAACTACATCAACCAAGTTGAACGTCCTAGTCCAAACTGACTTTCACTCAATTCCTTCCTCTGCTCATGACTCAGCATTGCCTAGGGGACATGACGAATCTTTGGACGTAGCCCCAATTTACATTTACGGCACTTAGCAGACGCTCTTATCCAGAGCGACTTACAATTCATACAATCTTACAATCCAAGCAATTGTGGGTTAAGGGCCTTGCTCAGGGACCCAACTATGGTTGCTTGGCAGAGGTGAGATTTGAACCCTGGACCTTCTGGTCCAGATTCCAGTACCTTAACCACTAGGCCACCACACCACAATTGGCTGGCTGTTGAGGTGACGCGCTGACGAGACAGCCACTACATCTGAAGTAAAAACTGCATACCTGTAATTGTTAGAATATGCATAAACTGGCTATAACTGAACGGATCACAGCTGGGAAACTCGTGGCCTGAGTAGTTCTGTAAACATGTCACATCTCTGAAAGTACAAACCACTTGCTGATACATACGAGAACAAATGCGTCGTCTTTACCTTGGTCAGTTCAGGGAACTCCTGCTCCTCTGCAGGCTTCAGGTCATCTATGACAGGTGCCACGGGAACCTCCTTTTCAAGAGGGACTCGAACCTGCAGCTCAACGTTACTCACATCTGCTCGACCCTCTCCAGAAAGCCGCTGACCAATAATGAGCACCATACATGGGGCAGGTTAATAATTGGGTCAATACAGCAAAAAAAATAACAGGAAAAAGTGGGAGCTGGAGCTTACCTGATGTAAGAGCTGTGATGCCAGAGCCTCCTGCTCCTCGATTAACCTCCGCCTCTCCCGAGCACGAGCATCGTAAAGACTTGTACTGCGAAAAGAAATATTACAAACACGCAAGATACTGTGTAAGGTTTATGATACCGGCTAAAAGTCAAACAAAATGGACAGCCTGTACGTTTTCAGAGAGGATACAAAGAGCACTCACAGTTCTTTAATCCAAAGCTCAGCTTGAAAACAAGGAACACTGCAGAGAAGGGAAAAAAACATTTATAAAGACGCAGAGGAATTGAGCATAACAATGCCCACCAGTAAAAATGCAGTAGATACAATCTTATAACAAATAAGATTTAAATGAGAGCAAATGTATCACCTATGACTACTTGGGTGTGTAATAAGAGCCTAATTTTACTGTTACTGAATATTACAGTTATTATCTGGACACACATTGGGTCACAAATTAGAAAACAGAGTAACATCACTCCTGACCAAAGATATTAAGATTCAACAGGAGGATAGATTGATCATATTTACCTGGGGCTTTCTGGAATCTTGCTATGCTGCTCGTTCACAAAAATGACCGAATCTCCATCGTGAGCTGGGAATGAGAAACCGTGAAACTCAAACCACAATTACAATGCATTTGATTTAAGCACCCAGCTTCAAAACAATAGTAATAATCAACTAACAGATATTATGTACAACGCAACAATATAAATATAACAAAACCCATGAAAAACCAAGCTACTGATACGAGTTATGGTTCTATAAGCAATCGAATAAATGCATATACATGATAATAATGCTGTACAGATGAAGCCTTGAAGCCTAAAGGCACCAGAGATCCCTGTAGACTTGTTACTTGATCCTAAGTTGCCTGTACCAAAGGAACTTTTTTGTAGTCCTTAGGAACTACTGCCCCCACCTTGCTGCATGTTCGCACCCCACAAACTGGGGATGATTGCAATGGTTAGAATCATGTATGACTGATGTCATGTATGCGGTAATTGGTCCAGATGTAAGAGTAAGGCGATTGGTTCAGACAGCGACCCAATTGTATAATAATTTGTCCAGATGCAAGCGCCCGTGTATATATTTGTAGCCACACAAATAACAGAAAAAAGGTAGTGTGTGATTTTGAGCCGTTTTGAAGTTTACAAGTGCGAATGCAAACCAAAAAAAGTGCCTGTATTCTCTGGATCGAATGTAGGCATAATTCCTGCTAAACTAGTCCCTAGAACTGTTTGGTGCAAAAGTGTCTCGTTTTGTCGGAATCGATTCCTCAATAGCACCATTGGCTCATTACTGTGTGACAGCGGATTCTGCTACATAAATGCACAGTCCAGTGTAACTGCACAGTTTGACAACATGCCTATTACACATCCTGATTCTAAAAGAATTATCGTATAATTTACATAAAATGCAATAAAAAATGTATCATTCTGGTAAATGCTTTTGTTTTTGGTGCTAAATAAAAAATATGTCCATTCTGTTGGAGCTTATACTGTGTAATCGCATAGCTGCCTAGTTGTGTCTCAAACATGAGCAAGCGAAAAAATGTAATTGATCACACGCACTGCTCACAAAAATTAGGGGATATTTTATTATGGGATATTTCCTTTTGAAGTATCCCCTAATTTTTGCCAGCAGTGTACATAGTGTCCACTAACGAAAGTTTCCTTTATGATAACTAATGAAACCTTTCCATACTTGGTTTTGGTGCGTCACTACTGATGAAGCGAGAGTAAACACCTGATGACTGCGTGTCCCGAGATGAAGAATCTTGCAGGGCTGCTGGTGACGGCATGGACTGCGCAGCTGACGCCTCCGTTCTTCCAGAAAAGTGTTTGTCATCTGAATCAGGGGCCCACGATCTGGTATCAGGTCCATTTGAAAGCATGCAAGGGCTGTGCAATGCACTGGAGGGACTAGGTGAGAGGCTGGATAGTCCTATAGAAGACTCTCCCACTCCCGAGCCTGCAGGGGAGGCACAGTGCAGCAGCTTGCGGCTAGACATCAAAAAGCTGGAACTGCAAGAAGCACAATAATCCAGGTATATAAAACGTCTTGACATATTTAAAGTGGCACAACAACAATGGAACAAGACACTCACAAATCTCGATGTGAGCGGATCCCTGTGTGTGAACTGCTGTTTTGAATGAGCGATGACTGGCCATCTGAGACCATGGATAGGAGCTGCCTGTACACTTCCTTCTCTTCCTCACGTACAGACTAGACACGGAGACACACTAAAGTAAGCAAGCAGCAAACTGCCAATCAGTTTAACTAGAAATGAAATGGGTCAAACCTCTTGAGCTGTACAGTGAGTTCGGCCTCGCCAGTGACGACCAGAAGAGCCGGGGGACGGACTCTGCACTACTCGAATGGGAAACGTTTTTTCATACATGCTGGTGAATGAAAAGTTCTCCGTGCTCTGCCCAGGGGTAGAGGAATGACTGAAAGAAATAAGACAAATATTGTTTCTACATTTAAAACATTTCCTTACAGCTGTGTATCGAGTTCTACCACACTGTACAGTTCTTATGCTGAACAACAATAAGTAGTAAAATAGGGACAATGTTCCCACAACTGTGATAGACTGGTTTACCAAAAGTGTGTGTAGGAGCATTATTGAAGATGCTTTGTCCCCGCTGCTGTCAGATGTACAACTGACCCTCAGTTTGGCCAAAATAACAGAATCACAGCAAGGCACAGTGCTCACCCTGGTGATCTTGACGGTTTGAGGTAGAGCGGGCGACCAAGCCGAGGAGACGTGCATCTCTTAGAAGTGTAGGTGCTGACTGAATGCCCATTGGTTTTGTGCACTTCATTGGGTGTATTGCTTGCATTTAAATGCCGTTTGTTGAACTTCGATAAAGTCCCAAACTGCTCAGACCTTAAAGGATCTGTAAAGAAGAGAAACAATGTTCATCACAGGGCACATTTAAACGATCTTAAGTGTGTAAGCAAGCATGAACACAAACTGAAGAAGAGCTGGATATCAAAGTCATAATACTTGAATTCAATATTAAAAACAAAACTAAAAAAACTAAAAACAAAAATTATATA